>PVIW01004860.1:0-120311 GCA_004026585.1 Noctilio leporinus
CTTCCTTCCTTCCTTCCTTCCTTCCTTCCTTCCTTCCTTCCTTCCTTCCTTCCTTCCTTCCTTCCTTCCTTCCTTCCTTTCTGTCTTTCTGTCTTTCTGTCTTTCTCTTTCCTTTGTCTCCCCTGCCCTAGAGGATGTATAGGCAAAAATATTGTTGTGTGGGATATCTGAAATTTTACTGCCCGCGATTTCCTCTAGGACTTTTATGGTGTCACAGCTCATGTTTAAGTCTTTCACAGCTCATGTTTAAGTCTTTTGTCCATTTTGTGTTTATTCTAGAGTATGGTGTAGGTTGATGGTATCTTTTCTTTCTTTCTTTCTTTCTTTCTTTCTTTCTTTCTTTCTTTCTTTCTTTCTTTCTTTCCTTCTTTCCTTCTTTCCTTCTTTCCTTTCTTTCTTTCTTTCTTTCTTTCTTTCTTTCTTTTCTTTCTTCTTTTTTGCATGTACTATTCCAGTTCTCTCAACACCATTTGTTGAAGAGGCTATTTTTACTTCATTTATTGTTTCTTCCCTCTTTGTAAATTATTAATTGACATAGAAACCTAGGTTTATTTCTAGGCTCTCCATTCTGTTCCATTGGTCTATGTGTCTACTCTTATGCTAGTAACAGACTGTATTGATTACAGTGGTCTTGCAATGTAATGTACTTTGATATCTGGTATCGTGATCCCTCCTACTTTGTTCTTTCTCAAGATTGCTGAGGCTATTTGGGGTAATTTTTGGTTCCATATACAGATTTGAAAATTTGTTCTAAATCTGTGAAATATGCCATTGGTATTTTAATAGGGATTGCACTGAATCTTATAGATTGCTTTGGGTAGTGTGGACATTTCAATGATGTGACTTCTTCCAAAGCATGAACAGAATTCATGATTTTTATTTGTTTTAATCTTCCTTTCTATAGCTTTCTCAGTACAGGTCTTTTAATTACTTCATTAAACTTATTCCTAGATACTTTATTTTTCTTGTTGCTATAGGAAATAAAATTTTTCCCCAGTTTCTCTTTGATATTTTATTTTTGCTCTACAAAAAATGCTCTGGATTTCTGAATATTGACTTTGTATCCCACTATTTTGTCAAATTTACTTATTGAATTCAGTATTTTATTTGTGGAGTCTATGAGGTTTTCTATGTACGCTATCATGTCTTCTGTGAATAATACCAGTTTTACTTCCTCCTTTCCAATTTAGATGGCTTTTATTTCTTTTTCTTTCATTATCACTATAGCTAGAACTTTGAGTACTATATTGAATAAGAGTGGTGAAAGTGCACACCCTTGATTTGGTCTTGATCATAAGGGAAAAACTTTTAGTTTCTGCCCATTTAGTATGATGTTGGCAGTGTGTTTCTCATATGTGGCCTTTATTATGTTGAGTATGATCTTCTGTTCACACTTGGCTGTGAGTTTTTATCATAAATGGGTGCTGTACTTAATCAAATGTTTCTTCAGCATCTATTAATAGATCATGTAATTTTTGTCTTTCATTTTGTTTGTGTGGTGTATTACATTTAATGGTTTGTAAATATTGTACCATCCTTACATCACTGGGAGAAATCCTACTTGATCATGGTGTATGATTTTATTTATTTATTTATTTATTTATTTATTTATTGATGTTGTATTACAATTATTTCATCCCCCCCGCATTGTTCTCCCTTACCCCCTCATCATCTCTCCTATAGTCAATGCCCACCTTGTTGTCTAAGTCCATGGGTCTTTCACATTAGCTCCTCAACTGAACACTTCACTTTCTCTCCCCACCTTTACCTCTCCTCTACCCCTCTGGTCATTGTCATTCTGCTCCTTTTTTTTCTCATGTCTCTGGTTCCATTCTGATTGTTTGTTTTGTTCATTTACAGTTTCTTGTATAAAGAGAGATCATATAGTACTTGTCTTTTGCTGCCTGGTTTATTTCACTAAGCATGAAACTCTCAAGCTATAACCATGCAATCACAAAAGGTGAGAGTTTCTTCTTTCTTTCTTTCTTTCTGTAGCATAGTATTCCATTGTATAAATGTATCAGTTTTTTAAATTCATTCATCCACTGATGGGCACATAGACTGTTTCCAGCACTTGGCTATTGTAAATAGCACTGCTATGAATATAGGGATGCACAAGTTCTTCTGGATTGATGTTTCAGGATTCTTTGGGTATAATTCTAGCACTGGAAATGCTGGGTCATAAGGCAATTCCATTTTTAGTTTTTTGAAAAATTTATGTTTTTCACCATGTCTGCACCATTCTGCATTGAGGGTTCCCTCTCCTCCACATCCTTGACAGCCCTTCTTGTTTGTTGACTTGTTAATGATGGACATTCTGACAGGTGTGGGGTGGTATCTCAATGTGGTTTTAATTTGCATCTCTCTGATGGCTAGTGATGTTGGACATTCTTTCATAGGTCTATGGGCCCTTTGTATGTCCTCAGAGAAGTGTCTATTCAGGTCCCTTGCCAATTTTTAAATTGGTCTATCTCCCTGTTGTTGAGTCATATAAGTTTTTTATATTTTTTGGAGATAAGGCCCTTGTCTGAGGCATCATTGGTGAGTATGTTTTCCCATATGGTTGCTTCCCTTTTAATTTTGCTTATGTTTGCTTTAGTTGAGCAGAAAATTATTCATTTAATGTAGTCCCATTTTTTGTATTTTCCTTTGCCCTGAGGGAAATATTGAAAATATTGCTTCATGGAATATCTGTGATTTTACTGCCTAGGACTTTTATGGTGGCACAGCTAAGGTTTAAGTCTTTTCTCCATCTTGAGTTTATTCTGGTGTTTGGTGTAAGTGAGTGGTCTATTTTTAATTAATTTAATTTAATTTAATTTAATTTTATTTTTTGCATGTCCCTGTCTAGTTCACTTAACACCACTTGTTGAAAAGGAGAGGAGTTAGCTCTTCCCTAAATATTTGGTAAAATTCATGTATGTAGCCATATGGTCAGGGACTCTTTTGCCCAAAAATGGGGTTATTTTTGATTGCTGCCCAATATCACTAGTTGTTATTTGTCTATTCAGTCTTTCTACTTCTTCTTGATTCAGTTTTCAAAGATTATACACTTTGAGAAATTTTTCCTTTTCACCCAGGTTTGTCAAATTTCTTGTCATATAGTTGTTTGTAGTAATTTCTTACAATCCTTTGTATTTCTGTGGTATCAGATGTGATATCTCCTCTGTCATTTCTGATTTTGTTTATTTGGGTCCGTCTTTTTTTCTTGATGGATAAAGGATTGTCAACTTTGTTTATCTTTTCAAAGAACCATTTCCTGGATTTATTGATTCTTGTAATTGTTCTTTTAGTCTCTATGAGTCTCTATGTCATTTAATTCTGCTCTGATCTTGATTATTTCCTTCCTTCTACTTGCTCTGGGCTTTGTTTGTTGTTGCTTCTCTAGTTCTTGTAGCTTCATGGTTAGGTTGTTTGTAGGAGCTTTTTCTAACCCTTTTATGAGGGTGTGTATTGCTATGAACTTCCCTCTCAGGACTGCTTTTGCTGTGTCCCATAGGTTTTGGACTGCTGTGTATTCATTTTTATTTGTTTCTAGAAACTTTTTGATTTGTTCATTGATCTCATTGTTAACCCACTCATTACTTAGTAGCATGTTATTCAGTCTCTGTGAATTAGAATATTTTTGGTTTCTAGTTTTGAGCCATTGTCATCTGAGAAGAAGATTGGCATGATTTCAGTTTTCTTGAATTTATGGAGGCTTGTTTTGCGTCCTATTATGTGTTCTGTCTTTGAGAATGTTCCATGTGCATTTGGAAAGAATGTGTATTTTGCTCCTTTGGGGTGAAAATTTCTGTATATATCAGTTAAGTCCATTTGATCTAGAGTGTTGTTTAATGCCACAATATCATTGGTGTTGTTTTGCTTGGAAGATCTGTTCATTGTTGATAATGGGGTATTGAAATCCACTACTATTAGTGTGTTGCTATTGCTATCCTTCTTGAAGTCCTCCAAGATTTTTCTTACATATTTGGGTGCTCCTAGGTTGGGTGCATATATGTTTACAAGGGCTATATCTTCTTGATGGCTTGTTCCCTTAAGTATTATGAAATGCCCTTCTTTGTCTCTATTTATGGCCTTCATTGTAAAATTTATATTGTTTGAAATAAGTTTTCCTACTCCAGCCTTTTTTTCATGTTCATTTGCCTGAAATATATATATTTTTATTCATTCACTTTCTGTCTGTGTTGATCTTTTGTTCTGAGGTGGGTCATGGGTTTCTTGTCGAAAGCATATAATGTGGGTCATATTTTCTTATCCATCCCACTACCGTATATGTCTTTTTTTTTTTTTTTTAAGATTTTATTTTTATTATTTTCAGAGAGAGGGGGAGGGACATCAATGTATGGTTGCCTTTCACCTGCCTCCAGCTATGGACCTGGCTGGAGACCTGGTTTGCAACCTGGTTATGTGCCCTGGCTGGAGAATTGAACCAGTGACCTTTGGGTTATTTCATCTTCCATTTTGAGGGAGAGCCTTGCTGAGTTGAGCAGTCTTGGTTGTAGGCCTTTGTTTTTCTTTTTCTTTTAAAAAAATTTTTAATTATTATTTCCACAGAGAGAGGAAAAGACAGAGGGAGAGAAACATCAATATATGGTTGCCTTTCATCTGTTTCCAGCCATGGACCAGATTGGAGACCTGGCTTGCAACCTCATTATGTGTCCTGGCTGGGGAATTGAACCAGCGACCTTCGGGTTTGCAGGCCGGCACCTAATCCACAGTGCTACCAGCCAGGGCGACCTTTGTTTTTCATTGTTTGGAATATTTTTTGCCTTTCCCTTCTGGCTTGTAGTGTTTCTGTTGAGAAATCAGCTGATAACCTTATCAGAGCTCCCTTATATCCTATTAGCTATTTCTCTCTTGCTACTTTTAGGATTCTCTCCCTGTCTTTGAAATTTGCCATTTTAATTATGATGTATCTTGGTGTGGGCCTATTTGGGTTCATCTTTGGAACCCTCTGTGCCTCTTGAGCTTACAAGGCTTTTTCTCTCCTCAAGTTAGGGAAGTTTTCTGTCATTACTTTTTCAAACAGGTTTTCTATTCCTTGATTCTCTTCTCCTCTGGTATCCCTATCATATAGATATTATTATATTTCCTGTTGTCTTGTAACTCTCTTAAAACCTCTTCAATTTTTTTTTCAGTTTTTTTCTTTCATTTTGTTGCACTGCCTGGGAAACATTTTCTATGTTGTCTTCCAACTCACTGATCTGAATCTCAGATTTCTCTAGCCTGCTTTTGACTCCTTCTACTGTATTGTTCAATTCTGATATTGTTTTCTTCATTTTCTCCTGGATCTTATTGATAGTTTCTATGTACTTTTTAATGCTGGTGTAGTTCTCAGTAAGTTCCTTGAGCTTCCCTGGAGTTCTTCATAGTTACCCTGAAGTCATTTGTAATTTACTTTGAGCTCATTGAGCTTCTCTAGCATCATAATTTTTAATTCCATGCCTAATAGTTTGCTTTCCTCTATTTCATTTAGCAGTCTTTCTGGGGGTTCGTCCTTTCCTTTCAATGGTGGACTGTTTCCTTTTATCCTCATTTTAAGTGACTATTTCTGTTTGTTTTTGCTTCTTAAATTAGGCTATTTTGGGTTCCTATCTTTGTGGTGTGACCTTCTATCGTGTAGAGGTGCACTTTCTTTCCATTCTGGACCTATCTCTGGTAATGTCAGGTAATTCACCAGTTGAGGACTAGTCAGCCCATTGGAACCAACCAGAAATTCACTGTCTTTGTCTGTTCCCTTCAGGTTTTAATCCAATTATCTGTGATCATCTTTCAGGAGTAGGCACAGCTGGGCAGGACAGATTAATTCAGTTGTAGCCCAATCAATCTATGATCAGTGTTCACCCTAGTTACCACTGGGCAGGGCTGCTTAAATTAATGTTAATCCAATCAATCTGTGATCACTGGTTGAGTTTAGGCACTACTGGGTGGGGCAGGTTAATTTAATTTTTAATTCAATCAGTCTGTGATCAGCCACCAGGCTCAGGCACTGCTGGGTAGGGCAGGTTGATTCCAATGGGCAGGGCTTTTGAGATCCTCTCAAGCTGACATAGCTTGGAGTAATCTGTCCATGGTGTGAGGGATGACACCCTATCAGCTTCTCCCTCATTTCTCTCCTCAAAGCCACTACTCCAAACTCTCTTTAAGCTTCTCTAGTCCATTCTGCCCTCCTTCTGCTGGAGCCCAGGGTAAGTGGGTGCCAAGGTATTTTCATGAGTGGTCACTTAAGTAATTTTCTGTCTCTAGCACTCTCAGGCTAGCAAACCCCACAGCTTTTTGCTTTTCAAAATTGGATGCTCTTTTACTCTCAGCTGTGTTGTTGTAGTCTGGGAAGCCCAGCTGGGGTGTTAGAACCCACATTTCTCTTGTGGAACCCCCGGCTCCAGTCCCTTCAGCTGATGCCTGTGGGAGCCCAGTCAGCATTCTTGCATCTCCACACTTCCTACCAGTCACATTGTGATGATGCAGCTTCTTCTGTTCTGTCAGTGGTTTTAAGGCTCCTCTCCAGCTGGTGTTCTATTGGTTATTCTTGATAATTTTTCCCCAGTTAACTTGTAATTCCAGATTGGTCCTTGGAGGAGATTGATGCAGCTCCACTTACTCCTTCACCACCTTAGTTCCTCCATTATTATTCTAACTCCAAAACCAGGTCAAAACACAACAAAGAAAGAAAACTACAGATCAATATTGCTGATCAACTTAGATGTTAAAACCTCACCAAATACCACAAAACCAGATCCAGCAGTACATTAAAAATGATCCTACACCATGATTAAATGGGATTCATTCTGGGTATGCAAGGATGGTATACTTGCAAATCAATAAACATAATATACCACATCAACAAAATGAAAGACAAAAACCATATGATCATATCAATAGATGCTGAAAAAGCATTTGATAAAGTACAGCACCCATTTATGATAAAAATGATTTTCAAAGTGGGAATAGAGGGAGCATACTTCAACATAACAAAGGCCATAAGTGAGAAACCTGCAGCTAACATAGTCAGTGAGCAAAAACTAAAACCTTTCCCCACGATGATCAGGAACAAGACAAGGTTGTCCATTCTTTTCACTTCTATTTAATATAGTTTTGGAAGTTCTAGCCACAGAGATCATACAGGAAAAAAAATCAAAAGCATCTAAATTGGAAAGGAGGAAGTAAAACTGTCATTATTTGCAGGTGACATTATAGTGTACATAGAAAACTCTATAGACTCCACCAGAAAACTACTCTATCTAATAAGTGAATTTATCCCATAGCGGGATTCAAAGTCAATATCCAGAAATCAGAGGCATTTTTGTATGTCAACAATGAAACATCAGAGATATAAACTAAAAACAAAAAATTTCCATTTACTATGCAACAAGAAAAATAAAGTACCAAGGAATAACCTTAACCAAGGAGGTAAAAGGCCTATTCTCAGAAAACTACAGAACATTGAAGAAACAAATTAAAGATGATACAAATAAATGGAAGCTATACCATTTTCATGCATGGAAAGAATACCATTAAATGTCCATACTACCCAAAGCCATTTATAGATTTAGTGCAATCCCTGTTAAAATGCCAATGATATATTTCACAAATCTAAAGAAAAATACTTCAAAAATTCATATGGAGCCCAAAACAACCCCAAGTAGCCACAGTAATCTTGAGAAAGAAGAACCAAGTAGGAGGAATCACAAAAGGCTCTCATAATATTTTAAAATGCCATTCTTTTGCATTTTAAAGACTGGTGGCAGAGTGGATAAGGTGCCAGCCTGCAAACCCAAAGATCGCTGGTTCAATTCCCAGCCAGGGCACATAACCAAGTTGCAAGTCAGGTCTCCAGCTAGGTCCATATAGATAAAGGCAGGTGAAAGGCAACTATACATTGATGTCTTTCTCCCTCTCTCCCTTTCCCTCTCTCTCTCTCTCTCAAAAAAAAAAAAATAAATAAAAAGCCATTCTTTTGCATCTTTAATCATCCTCTCAAAACCTATATCCAGGTCTTTTGGGTTTAAAAAGTATCTTCTAATCTATGCTCTGATTTACATGCACTTATTTATAAATGATGTTAGTACAAAGAATGTCACATCTTCTTGACAAAATTGAGTCCCTGTATGTGGGAAGGGCTAAAAATACAGCAGCTGACTAAAAGGTAAATGAAGATTTCAGTGCCCATGCTATTGTTTTTAATTCAGAAAAACTCTGCTTTTACATGCAAGTTAATGTATTATAATAGATAGATCTTCTGCCTTCTCAAAATAGATAAAACAGGCTTTTATTTAACTGGCTTATATAAAGTATTACGAGTTGATTGAGATGAAAAAAAATTGTGTTGGGATAATAATGCCTCGAATAATTTTTTAAAAGTTTTATTGTTGTTGTGTTACATCCATCCTCTTTTTTGCTCCCTTCTGTCCCTCTCCCAACCCACCCATTCCCCCCAAAGTCAATCCCACTCAAATAATTTTCTACTTGAAAAAGATACTTTTAAAGTAGAGCATTAAGCATGCCCAATGAAAACATGGATCATTTATTAGTAAAGCATAAAATACTTTCTGACATGCTTTTTAAAAAGTTGATTTATTGTTTCTATCCCCTTTTTACCCCATTGCTCTCTCCTGTCCTGCCCACCTCCACTTCTCCCACATTCAGTCCTCATCCTATTGTTCATGCCCTGGTTCATTTATACTAGTTCCTTGAATAGCTCATTCCCCTTCTTTTCCACTTTCTCCCCCTCCCCACTATCATCTGGTCACTGTCAATTTGTTCCTTGTTTTTATGCCTCTGGTTCTATTTTGCTCAGTTGTTTGTTCATTAGTTTCCTGTATGGGGTAATATCATATGGTATTTGTCTTTTGCCACCTGGCTTATTTCACTAAGCATAATACTCTCCAGTTCCAACCGTGCTATTGCAAAAGGTAGGAGTTGTTCTTCCTTTCTGCTATGTAATATTACACCGTGTAAATGTACCACAGTTTTTTTAATCCAATCATCCACTGATGGGCACGTAGGCTGTTTCTAGTATTTGGCTATTGTAAATAGTGCTGCTATGAACATAGGGGTACATGTGTTTTTCTGAATTGTTGTTTCAGGGTTCTTTGGATGTAATCCTAGCAGTGGAATTGCTGACATGCTTTTTTAAAGAGGAAACTTTACCTTGCTGGATGACAATTGAGGAAAAGCAATAGAGAGAAATATATTGGGAAAAAATAGATTTTTAAAAAGTTTTCTGCTAAATGTAAAATACAGATGATATTGTCTTCAGGTACAGTTGGATCCAGATGGTTTCAAATATGACCAAAAAACTATCTGTATTTTTCTCATCTTTGAGATTCTTTGCATTATCTTTGTTCCCTGAAAGACTTTTCCCATATGGTGATAAAATGGGCAGAAGTAATTCAAGTCTTCATTTTACCACCATCACAACTCCAGCAAACAAATGTACCCCTTTTCTGAGGCCATCAGGGCCTGTATGAGTAGGGCGAGACCAGTTCTACTTGTGTCACATAGACAAAAAAATGTGGTGTTATGCTAACAAATACTTTCTTCACTGAAAACCAATTATTCACTAAATGGAGCTATGATAAACATTTATTGTCTGGAAAGTTATTTGCTGTATGTACCAGTCTTGACAATATATCAGCTTTGCTCTTAGAGGACACTAGGGTTGTCTTCACTACTAAAGTCTGTCACCTTTTTAGGTGTTCACACTTCCAGATGTGTAAAGGACAATGCTGTCCCCCACCCCTGTAAATTGTGGTGATTTAAAACAAGTGGTATTTTTCAAGTTTCTGTTTTTCTATTTAAAGAAGTACTTAATATATGTGAATTTTAAAGTTGTAACTCATCATTATTTGGTTCATATTTTTGCCACTTCTATCCCCCAAAGTACTCTTAATAAGATACCTTAATTATAAAAGTGAACTTCATTAAAAAAACATTTACTAAGTATCTGTTGGATATGCTGTATTTAGGCATAGAGTATGTTAATAACAAATGAATTAGGATCTTTGTCCAGAGGATTACAGTGTAATGCATCTAATTTTTCTGAGTTCAGACCTCTCTCTCTCTCTTTTTCTTAATCTAAACTTATTTTGCCTCCTTATAAAAAATTTAAATTTTGTCACAAGACAAGTTTGCCCATTCTCATCATTTTTATTGAACATAGTACTAGAAGTAATGGGCATTGTAATTGGGCATGATAAAGAAATAAAAGACATCTAATCTGGAAAAGAATAAGTAAAATAGTCACTATTTTCAGATGACATGATGTGATATAGAGACTCTACAAAAAACTATTAGAACTAATTAATGAATTCAGTAAAGTTATAGGATACAAAATTAACATACAGAAATCTGTTGCATTTCTATACATTAATAATGCACCATCAGAAGGAGAAATTAAGAAAACAATTCCATTTACAATTCCATTGAAAGATATAACATACCTAGGAATAAATTTAACCAAGGAGGTGAAAGACACGCTTTGAAAACTGTAAGATTGAAGAAATTGAATAGGAGGTACATGAATAGAAGGAAATAACATGCTCATGAATTAGAAGGATTAATATTGTTAAAATATCTGTACTATCCAGAACAATGTAGAGATTCAATACAATCCCCAATTAAAATATCAATGGCATTCTTCTCAGAACAAGAACACATAACCTTAACATTTCTACTTTATTTTTTCATTCTACTTTATTGTTCAATTACAGTTGTCTCAATTTCCCCCCCATTGCTCTCCCTTGCCCCACCCCTCCCACCACTCCCACAGCCAATCCCCACCCTGTTGTCCATGTCCCTTGACTAGAACCTTTCCCTTTTTTGCCCCATTAATCCTCTCTCCCCTCCCCTCTGTTTGCTGTCAGTTTGTTCCTTAGTTCCATGTCTCTTATTCTATTTTGGTCATTATATGGTACCACAAAAGACCTCAAGTAGCCAAAGCAATCTTGAGAAAGAACAAACTAGGAGGTATCACACTCCCTAATTTCAAATTATATGTACTACAAAACTACATTAACCAAAGCACTACAGTACTGGCATAAAAACAAACACATAAATCAATGGAACAGAATAGACAGCCCCAAAATAAACCCACATTTACATGGTCAATTAATCTGCAGTAAAGGAAGCCAAATACTATATAATGGGGAAGAGAATGTCTTTTCAAATGGTGTTGGGAAAACTGAAATGATACATGCGAAAGAAAAATGAAACTACCAATTTTTCACACCATATATAAAAATAAACTCAAATTGGATTAAAGACAAAACCATAAACTCCCTGAAGAAAGAGACAGTAAATTTTTTGACATTGATCTTCGCGATATCCTTTTTGATATGTTTTCTTAGGCAAAGACAGACAAAAGTAAACATAAACAAATAGAACTACATCAAACTAAAAAGTTTTTGCACAGTGAAGGAGAACCACCAACAAAGTGAAAATATGACTTACTGAGTGGGAGAATATACTTACAAATTATATATCTTTCCAATTTTAGTATATGTGCTGCTGAAGCGAGCACAAATTATATATCTGATAAGGGATTAATATGTAAAATATATTAAGTAATTCATAGAAATTAACATAAAAAATACAAACAATCAAATTTAAAAAATGGGCAGTGGACCTAAATAGGTATTTCTCCAAAAAGGACAAACACATGAAAACATGCTCAACATCACTTATAATCAGGGAAATACAAATTAAAAGTATATAAGATACCATCTTGCATCCATCAGAATGGCTACCATCAATAAATCAACAAATAACAAGTGTTGGTGTGGATGTGGAAAAAAGGAAACACTTGTGTATTGTTGGTGGGAATGTAAATTGGGGTAGCCAGGATTATCAACATAATAAATATTCCTCAAAAAATTAAAAATACAACTGCTATACAGCTCAGCAATACCACTTTTGGGTATTTATCCCAAAGGAAAAAAAAGCATTAATTTGAAAAATATATCCACCCCTATGTTCATTGCAGCACTATTTACAATAGTCAAGATATGGAAGCAATGTTTGCATCCACTGATAGATAAATGGTTAAAGAAGAAGTGATACATATATACAATGGACTATTACTCGACCATAAAAAAGGAATAAAGTCTTGCCATTTTGACAATATGAATGGTTGTAGAGGGTATTATGCTGAGTGAAATATGTCAGACAGAGAAAAACAAATTATCATATAGGTTTCACTTACATGTGGAATCTATAAAAACAAAACAGAAATGTACCTATAAATAACAAATTTAAATTTTATCAACAAAAGTTCAATATTTCATGTTAACCAAAGCTGTATTTGAAGGCACATTCCAGTAAATGTGGCCTGACACAAATGACACCATTCAAAACAAATAGCAACAGGCTAGCTGCAGTTCTGAGTCATGTCTCAGTAAATAAAGCATCCATATGAACTCTGATCTCTAGGCAAAGTTTCTGCAGCTCAACAATTTATATAATGAATGTGATAAGTTTCTTAAAACTAGCTTATGTGTCACAAACTCTAACCAAAGTGGTGCTGCTATGTACTGCTCTTGAAACAACTTATAATAAAAGAAAAAATGTATTTCCTCTGTATCTCTCTCTTTCAGGAAAAAGCAAAAGGCAGCCTCTTGACTTAGAAATAAGTGGAAGTGGTTTATATGGACAGAGTCCAAAGGTAAGTTGGCTTTAGTAGGAAATAGCATTTAAGTCTCTAGCTTTTCCATGGTTTCACATAGGCCCTTGACAATAGCCAGTGTTCTTGTAGCCTACCTAATTGCTACCGAAAAGTTAAGAAATAAGAGAAAATGTACATAATTACCTAAACATTTGCTATGCTTGTTTGATTACTAACAATGATTATCTGAGATATTTTCCTTCAGAACCAGAAGGTAAAAATAAAGAAACTACTGGAAAACTGCCCTAGACCAGTTGAAACTGACCAGAGGACACTCACTGGTCTTGGCATGAAAATTTCTCCTTATGGTTGCATTGTAATACTAAAATCTCTGCCCAAGGTGAGGTTTGTCTACCATTTTCTGTACATGAGATGCATGTATAGTCATGTCTGCTTGCTAAGCATACTCACCCCAAACACATCCCAATATTCTATGATGTAAGCAGCTAGCCCTATAGCACTTTGTGACCTTTTTTCTCAAAGAAGGCACTGCTCAGGGAATGATCCCCAGTACATGCTTGCTCAATGGCTTTCAATAAAGTTCCTACTAACAAAATCAACTTGGAGTGTTCATTTGGCTGATACCTACCAGGTGGCTGGACCCTGTTTCAAGTCAGCATTATTCTTAGTTATCTGAAGAGCAAGAAAGTTAGAAGACAACTTATAGACTCCTACTCATGCCATCTAAAACATAGACTTGTGATCATAAGTACAAATAGTCAAGAATCCCCAAACCTGGGTATTTCTCAAACCAGACACGTCCAGGAGCCATGCCTGGCAGTGGTCATGTGGGTGACAGCCCAGACTGACCACTGCATGTTTGGGTAGCTCTGTTAGGCAGCTCTTACTTCCAGGATGAGATTTTTTAAAAGGACTTTGAGTAAGCTCTTGGAGTTGCCTCCATGACTGACATGGGAAACCCACACCAAGTAACAAAGGTACCAGAAAGGGGTTGGGTTTAAACTTTGACCACCTGCTACAATCTACTTCATTCTGGGAAGCAAGCAAAGAGTTCATTCCCTTTTCAAAGCTGAGAAGTTTTCCAAGGAAACAAAAACCAAGGTCAGCCTAGATTCAGAAAGGCACTGCGCTGAAGATTCCATGAAACTCCATGAGAGAATGAGGGAGGTAGTTTTGGGTCAAGCTAGTTCTTACATGCACAAAAAGGACAACCAGAGATAATGCTCTTCCTGAGCAAAAATGGGCTTCCTTTCTTCTGCCTTCCCCTGTTTGCAACTCTGGGACCAGAAGCAAGCCGGTAAGGTCAGTCTAGGGACATGAAAAACTATTCCTACTTATTGTGGGCATCTAAGAAACCATATATCAAGAGGAATGCTACTAAATTCAGACTTTATCAGTGGCTATTATATGCAAAGCACCTCCAATTGCAAAACATAGGAGAAGATTTAACAAATGAAAACAGGCAACTCACTAATGTCTTTTTTGTCTTTCTTTCACACTTGTATAATATGACAAATTTAGGTTGAGGTATTTTTTATTCTTTCTGTTGTGTGACTTGTCTTTTTGTTATCTTCTCCAAATAACATTGAGTTTAGCTGAAGGCTTTGGCATCTATTAAAACACAAGGTCTTTTTTTGGTAGTAATATACTTGATTACTGTTTTCATTTAAGATGTGAAGTTCAGAATCCTATCAGCAGGGCCCAAAATAACTTCATGCAAGTTCACCAGTTTGCAGACTGCAGACTAAATCTGGCCTGTGGATATTTAGTTTGGCTAGCCCAGTGATTTTGTTTTGTTTTGTTTTGGTTTTATTTTGCAATTACATTTGAATGACTTTTGGCAGAAAAATTTTTATCAACTTCCCTAGACCCCAGCCCTCCCTATTCTCATGAGCCTTGTAGACATTTGGGTTTGTGATGCCTGCTCTGTATGGTCAGTGGTGACTATGTCTCATTCCTAGTCTAATGGTTATGCTTTCAACATTTCATGTCTAAACTTGATAAGAATCCTTTTTGTTTGTATTTGCACTACTTGGAATTGTTTTTTTAAGATGCTCATCAGATAAAGAACACCTTTCTCTTATTGTACTGTCATCACAAATATGTGTTGAATTTTTCCGCCTCTTAGGTGACCATATTATTTTTCTCCCTTTTTTCTTGTTAATTGCTAAATTACATGGCTTGATTATCAAATGCTAAACCAACATTATATTCTTAGAATAACTCCATTTTACAAAGTGATTATCCATAAGATAATAACTCCAGATAATATGGTTGTGGTATATTATCCTCTTATATGCAGAGCTTGATTATATTTGGAATTATTTTGTTTATAATTTTACCTAACTTGAAAAGAGAGAGTAGTTTTATATTTTTAGAAGAGTAAATATCCTTGTTGGGTTGTGGAGCTCAAGGAAATGCTGAGCTCATTGCAGAAGCTGGGTTTCCTCTTCTCTATTCTCTGGAAGACCTTGAGTGATATGTAGGTTATTTCAAATGGTGATATGGGTTTTAATTTCATGTAATTTTGCATGGATACTCAACTATAACTTCTTTTTCTTCACATTTTTGCTTTTAGACAGAGGTTAGAGGTTTAAGCATGGAGAGTGTGCAGCTGGTCAAACAAAGAACCCCTTCACAAACCATCAGGGGTCATGGTCAGGATATTGAGCTGGGCAGCACAGGGCTAGGTTTCCGTTAGAGCACGAGGCTGTGTTACCTGAGTAACTGAGCATGGGCCACGCGGATGCCCTACCCTAGGCTGCAGATTTCCCCTACCTCCTGCTGAAGCAGCACTTGGCCCTGCCTGAGAGGCCATGCAGGCTTTCTAGGCTTCTTTTTCTTAGGCCTTTGGTTTGTTCACATTCTGTAGGTGGGCCCCAAGTGCAGGCAACTGACTGCATGCAGTATTAGGATGTTGGGACATGTCTTGACAGAATGCTGCAGGGAGTCTGCCCTATCAGCCAATATGATGGCAGGGGAAGGGTCTTATACTGAGCCTGCATATACACCAAGCTAGCAAGATAATTGTATGGAGGAAGAACCCTCCTTACCTGTTCTGGTATCAGATTGGAGTTGGGACCAGAGGAAGGCAGGTAAATGCACCATAGAAGTCAGAATGACAGCTGGGGAGGCTCTGGACCAAAGAGACCTATTAAGTCTGGCCTAGGGAAGAAAGGGATGGGATGGAAGGTAGACCCAGTCAAAGCATGCTGAAGTTTGGGAAGTGGGTTGGTCATTTTGAGAAAGCATCTGGTCCGTCCCACACCCAAACTAGTATTGTCCCACGGGAACAAAGAAACTCTCTTGCTCATGGCATGTGTGCTGGTGACCTTCATTCTAGCAATGCACTGGTCTGTTGTCTCCATGGGCCACTTGGCCTTAGTAACCATGTGGCGCATGGCCTCCAGGAGGGAGCCTCTCTCTTGCTCTCCTGCTCTCTTGCCAACCTGGTGATGTATTTGCCAGTGTGTTTGCACACTGTCTGGAATAGGAGTACACAATTTTGCAGCCGTGACTCTGGATGATTGGGTTCCACACGTGGCCTCCAGGAGGGAGCCTGAAATGAACAGCTGCTGGGAACAAGCTAAGCTACCTGGATGACTGCTTAGCAGCTGCCTGAGGGTTTCAAAAGCTGGTGCTTTGTTTTGGTCTTGCAGAGGACATTGGGCTTCTCTAGGTCTTGCTGAGGAGATAAGCTTTGAGATAGGAGTTTGTCATTCTCCCAAATACTGCAGCACCTGAATGAAAACCTCCTTGTTTTTCACCATCACCTGCCTCATAAATTTGGCTTTTGTGGCTGCAGGCAGACAAGCTCCCTTTTTTTTGTTTGTTTGTTTGGTTACAATGTGACACTGTCAAATTGAGTTTTTCTAGAAATTTGAGCTTTAAAAAGAATGAAATTTCAAGTTGATTAATGTAGTGTTTGTTCTAAATAATAAGTCTCTTATTACCTTCTTCTTTCTTTAAAAAATATTTTATTTATCATTTTAAGAGAGAGGGGAGGGAAAGGCGGTAGAAAGGGAGAGAAACATCAATGTTTGGTTGCCTTTCACCTGCCTCCAGGACCTGGCTGGAGACCTGGTTTGCAGCCTGGTTATGTGCCCTGATGGGAATAGAACCAGCGACTTTTGGGTTCACAGGCAGGCACCTTTCCACTGAACCAGCAGCCAGGGCTGATTACCTTTTTAATGTCTACATGGTTTCTAATATTTCCCTTTTCATTTATAAAATTAACAATTTGCGTCTTTTTTTCTATTTTTAATCAATGCTACTACCTTATCAATTTATTAATCTTTTCTCAAAGCTACCTTTTGGCTTTATTTTCTGTATTATATGCTTATTTTAATTTAATTAATTTTAATTTATAATGATTCAGATAGGACTGCACCATGAGACATAATTAGCATTGGGATGTTGGCAACTGTCCATAGAATCATCATGAATATAATAGTTGAAGACTGAATCTAAGTGTGTTGTGTAGGTGGCTCTACTGTAACAGGCAGTATTGCTGTCAGTGATGTGATTTGCTGAGATGGTGAACAGCTCATAGATTCATTCTAGTTAAACCAAATACAATCTTCTCTCAATTTACAGTTATCATTGGAGAATTTGATGTATATGAAAACTGTAAAGTATTGAATGTTAATATAAAACAAGGTGGGCTGTAGGGAGATTTTTTTCATCTACATAAATATTCAGCAATATAATTTGGAAATTGTGCAAAATGTGGGACAATGATTTGACTGAAGGACAATTAGACTGCTCTTGGGTGATTCTGCCATCCCCACTGAGGCATAACCACAGTTATAGAGGAAAAGTCAAATGGCCAATTACCCTCACTTTTAATTTTCAAAAATGGATATTTCTTTAATTCCCCCATCTCCATCCACTATTGTTCTGGGTTGACTACTGGGTTTCATTTTACCTCTCCAGCATGGACATGTGGTTCCCTAGGATTTGTCATAACTGAAGCTTTCTCCAGGCTCTATTCTGTCCACTCCTATTATGTAATAGCACTCACTTGATACCACTACAGTGATGATAGTGCAAGATCTATTTTTAACCTGTGTGATAGTCTTGACTTTGATCTCTCTAAAGCCCCTTTGGATAGGTTTCTATTCCACTTCTTCACTTGGGCCATTCTGGACTAACTTACACATAACCTGAGCCTTTTATTCTAGAGGGTGGTCACCTCAGCATAAGGCTCCCTCCATGGAGAGCTCAGAAAATGTTCCAGATCTGAAATCAAAATCCAGAATGAGGAAAGTCCAGATTGGGTTTGGTACTCCAGGTCATTACATATTTAGGAGCACTGCCTGGAATTTTTTTTTTTTTTTTTGTCAGTTTCAAATTCTTTCAGCCATACTTCAACCTAGTTGCCACCTTTGCCCATTTTGGCTCTTAACTGCCTTCCTTCTTGGGCCAATATGGTGGTGTGTACCAATTACAAAACTGACATTCTCTATGCTAGTAACAAATTCTGGCATAATGTTAACCTACCAAACTACAGAAGCTGCAGCTTCCAGTTCCATAGCTAGCTGGGATTTCCCCTACTGTGAGTCTCTGCCACTGGTGGATTCAACATGTGCTTGATACTGAGGCACTCAGCTCAGGGATTTGTGGCACTGCCTGTGCTGAGGCAGCCTTCTTCCTCCAGGCACAACTACCCAGATTAGACATCATATCTTTTCTGACCTTTTCTTTGACACAAGCTGCTGCTTACCAACTGAACTGAAACTACTCATTAACAATATGGCCAGTGGCTCTCTGCTCTAAGGGCTGCTCAGGTACTGACCTGACTTGAATAAATTCTTCCTTGTGTTGAAACTTCTCCCTCAATTGAGCCTCTATCAGATATGCCTCTGTAGATCCAGAGACTCCCATAGTCAAGGAAACCATGTCCCTAGCTGTTCACCAGTTCACCGTCAAATCACAATTGAAAAGGGGTCTGACCATAGTAAGAGTACTGACTTTTTGTTTTACTGTTGTTTTAGTTATGCTCTCCCTTTTTTGTTGTTACCCAGCAGTAATTTTCAGAGGGGCATCTGCAACCACTTTTTAATATAACTAACCAAAGGGACATACATAAACTTATTTTAACGTAACTAACAAATTGTTAACAAATGGTTGGTCAAACTTCCCTGCGTGTGAAGTGGTATAACAAGATAGAACAGACCTGAGGAAAGCATTTTTCTATATAGGATACTATTTATGCTTTCGTGTATCTAAATATTTTTCTATATCCTGGGATTTTTACTTGACCTTTCCACTTTCTAGGACTAGCACTATTCATCATCTATCAAATGCAGACAAATCCAAGCCTTGAGCAAAGATGCATGTGTCCGTTGGGAAGGTCGACTTATTTTTATTTTAGCCACAAGCTGACTGTATTGTGCGTGGAATGCTCCTAAATTGGGTGCTTTAGGTTGGTGATGCCAAAAGTGCTTTACAAAATGAGAAGATAGATACTATGGACTCTGGGAGATAATCAGTGTGTGTTCACTACACAGACACTGACTAAAACTTTTCTTTGTAAATATTTTCTTCATAGTTAGTCACTAAAAATTACAGAGTTTAAGTCACCAAAAATGTATTTCTGATGCATAATCACTGAAACCAGAAATGTAACTTGATTCTGAAATTGAAACAAGACATTTTATTCTGGTTTCCTTCATGAGAAATGACTAACTTTGGTGTAGCAGAAATAGAAAGTTAGAAGATTATGAAGAAAGATAAAAAAACCTAATGCCCTAAACATCCATTACATTTTTGATAAATAAAATTTCATATATAAAATTAAATATTGTACAATGGTATATTAACCAGTCATTACACATAGACCTTCGTTGGATGCTAATTCAAGCTAGAAAAATTTGTGTCATTAAAGATATAATTGGAAATTTGAACACCAACCCAATATTAGATGACATTCAACAGTATTAATTTTTATAGATATAATCATGGTATTATGGTCATGTGAAAAAAAAAAGAGCCCCTTTTAGAGTTACATACTGAAATGTTGATAAAATATAATGTCTGGAATTTGCTACAAAATAGTTTGGGAAGGTAGATGTGAGTGAGGTTGTACATGAAATCATTTTATTGAAGCTGGATAACAGCACACGGAAAGTTTATTATGAGGTCTGTCTGGAAAAAGTTCAGTCATGGTTAATATAATGAGAATGGTTTGCACAACATTGCTGTAACCTGGCAGCCAAGGAGAGTGGACTGGAATGTGCATGTGTGAACAATGATGACTTCATTATACTAGTCAGCAGGGATGGTAGATATCATTGAGTGTTCATATGTACTGTGTAGCCACCACATTCAAAATGACTGAGCAAATACAATGAATCTACATCAGATTTTGTGTTAAGCTTGAAAATTCCTCCCAAGAAACTGTTTGGATGATTCAGAAGGCTTTTGGGGATTATGCAAAGAATGTAACACAAGTAAAAGCATGGCACAAACAGTTCAAAGATGGTCAAGAATCTGTTGAAAGTGATTCACATTCTGGAAGGCCTGCAACAAGCAGAACACTTGAGAATGTTGGACGTGTATGGGCTGCAATCAAGATCAGAGATGACGCGGTGCAAGAAATAGAAGCTGATCTGGGATTCCAAAAACTACTGTGGCCAAGATTTTGACACAGTCTTGATGTGAAACATGTTGTGGTGAAATTTGTTTCATGGCTTCTGCTACCGGAGAAGAGGGAACACTGTGCAGCAGTTGGGACAATTGTGTGAGGACCCAAAGTACCTACTTTGAAAGGGACTTAGGTGTCATTGTCTTATGTACAATGTTTCTTGTGTTTTGTATCTTCTTCAATAAATGTCTCTATTTTTCATATTGCATGGATGGATACTTTCTGGACAGACCTCTTACATTCTTTATAAATTTTTGAAGTTTTTGAAAAGAAAACATTTAAAATAAAATTATGCATTTGGAAAAAAAAATTATGCATTTGGTAGCTTTGCCTGTAGTCATGCTTGGGTGGGACTTTACATAATGATACATATGCAATTTTCTCCATTAGGAGATATTTCTTTTCTCCTGTACCTGTGAAAAACCATAAATGCTGCATGTGAGACCAGCTAGGATTAAAGAGAGCTTGCAGCTGATACATCTGGGGAGCATTAGCTATATTAAGGACATGAAAAGGTAACTAGAAGAAGCAGCTGAGTACTCTCTCATCAATCTTGAGGTCATCTGAATGAAGGAACTGCAGTTTACAGCCTAGAAAGGGACATGTATCATTTCAGCACTTTGTTTCAAACCCCAGCACAAGAGTTCCTTTGGTTTGGAATTGGATCAACACTGAGTAAAAGACTTCTTTATTCTCATTAATTTTCATTTGCCATACATGTGAATATAGCAATAAATACTTCGATTTTCATATCAGTCAACAAAACAGTATTTATTACATGGTGGCACTGTGAAAAGCAAAACATTATTATAGAATATGGTACAATTATAGGGGTACTATAGTTTCATGGAAAGGAAGACTGAAATAAAACAAAAATTGTCTAAAATCTGACTGTGCCATCTCTCAGATTGTTGGGCTGGGCCATGCTATACTTTGGTTCCCTCATCTGTAAAACAGGATTGTAGTTAGGTTTAAAGATAATGCCTAAAGCACTTAGACCCTTGTGTACATTCTATGTATATTCTAGGTATACTGTGTGGAAGAATTGTTGCTTTCACATTTGCTTTATTATGATTAACATCTTATACCACTTGCCTTTGAGTAAAGACATTCTTGAGTATTAGGCATCTCCTTCTCTAAACATCACTGGTAGTGCCCTGCTAGCCTACCAGCTCAGTCTCTTGTGAAGAAAAATCTGAAACAACTCAATAGTTACATGTTAAATTTTCTGTTATTCTAAAATGATTTTTATTAAAAGTAAAAGGGTATTAATCTTCTAGTACCCTGATAATTTAGCTAAGAGGAATATAAACTTAAGTATAATGGAACATGCTATTAGAGGAAACATAATTCTGTCCTAGTCTTAATGGAAACAGAATACTAAATATGCCACACTTCAACCACTTATGGTTTGATCTAGGAGATGGATTCACTTCCTTGTCTCTTGTCTTTTTTATAGGTAAAAACAGAAGCAAATAAATAACATGTGTAAATCATTTTGATACAGTTTTAATGTATATACCCTCATCATTCTAAAAGCAGTCACATTAGATTATAAATTTCATTCAAGTTGTATGATAAAAAGAGATCATTTTACTTAAAGGAAAAGCTAAGACCTACAAGGGTTTTCCTTCAAACCATCTGGAATTTATGGAGGACAGAGTTTTCTACAGTAGGGGAACTGATATTTTAAGCAACAATTAGAAAGGCCATGAAGCCACCCTACAGTGCTGTTAACATACTTTCATTCCTCCTACTTATTTTGCTGACTAAAGGTGGGGGCACTGAGAAATATACTTATTATCGTACTCTGCATAGCTATTATATAATCAATCCAAGTCCACTGCAGAAAACTTCCACATAGTAAAGAAAAAATTTCTAATATCCCACTGTTCAGAGCTAATCAATATTGTTATTATATGCATATATATTTCTATACAGATCTTGTATGAATAAATATATTCTTATCAAAATTTATTCAAGCAGGTGTGTTTCATAACTTTTTTCACTTGATATTTTTTGTGTGAAGATTTTCAATGAGATTTAGTATAGTTCTTAATGTATTATAAACTGTGATAATATAGTATGCTGTTACATGGAGAACTTGTTTTCTTAACCAATCTTCTGTTGTATATATGTTTTTGTTAGTTTTTTCTCTTATGTGTCTTGAATATATATATATGTATATAAAGATTTTTATTATTATTTTGAGAGAGAGGGTTAGGGAGAGAGGCAGAGAAGGGGAGAGGGAGAGAGACATCGGTGTATGGTTGCCTTTCACCTGCCTCCAGCTACAGATCTGGCTGGAGACCTGGCTTGCAACCTGGTTATGTGCCCTGGCTGGGGAATCAAACCAGCAACCTTTGAGTTTGCAGTGCCTTATCCACTGTGCCACCAGCCAGGGCTTGAATACTAAAGAAATATGACATTTAGTCATATTTAGTGAAAATTCCATGGAGTGAAATCTCGATGTTTTAAATTATACTTTTTAATCTTCAAAGTTGTACTCCCTAAGAGGAGTACTTTATTCATTTTCAATGGCAAACTTTTCCACATTAGCAGTGTAGCATATTAATGGGAAAAGGCCACAGAAGGTAAAGAGCATTGGGCAAGGTGCTTTTTGTCCATAATCACCCTTGAACAAATTTTCTGTCAATGAGAATAAATTTCCTCAGATATCAGGTGTGGCCATTGGTGACCAAGCCAGGGAATACACATATTCAAAGAAATCTACTCTCTATCCCTATTCTTTCATCCTATTCACTCTGTTACCTTAGGAGAGATGTCAACATTAGGATTGGCTCATATAACCATTATGTACTATATTTATTTCTTTATTAGCATTATTTATCCATAATGCTACAGTTAATTACATGCTAATGCTCACCAAAAGTCTTAAATTGATATATTTCCAATCACTTTAATTATACAAAAGTTATTCTTTAGTGGAGACCTCAGGAATAACTCATGGAATATTGAAATAAATCTTGACTTTACACTTGAACAACTGTTTATTTGAACTTGCCTCAGATTTTATTTATTTTATTTTGGTTTACCCCAGAAGCCATAAACTACTGCTATTGAGGGATGGAGCAAAAAGGGAAAAGGACTCATGGACATGAAAAACGATGTGGTGATTGCTGGGGGGAGGGGAACCTAAGGGTCTAAAAGGTATTGTTAAAAAACACATTAAGCCCTGGCTGGTAGCACAGGATAAGGCGTCAGCTTGCAAACCCAAAGGTCACTGGTTCGATTCCCAGCCAGGGCACATAACCAGGTAGCAAGCCAGCCCTTCAGCCAGATTTGTAGCTGGAGGCAGGTAAAAGACAACCATACATTGATGTTTCTCTCCTTCTCTGCCTCGCTTCCTTCCCCTCTCTCTAAAAATAATAAAATCTTTAAAAAAAACCACAATAAAATTTTGAAAAAAAGAAAAAAAGAAAGAAAATTCTTGAATATTTAATTTAATTTTTTTAACCTTTTTAAATATTTTATTTTTATGCTACATTAGTTGTTCCAATTTTCTCCCTTTGCTCTCTCCACCCAGCCTGCCTCCTGCTCCCACAGTCAATCCACATATCGTTGTCTATGTCCATGAGTCATTCATATATGTTCTTTGGCCAATCCTTTCTTCTTCTTTCAGCCAGTCACCTTCCTTCTTCCCTCTTACAGCTGTCAATCTATTTCATGTTTCTATGCCTTTGGTTTTATTTTTCTCATTAATTTATTCTGTTTATTAGATTTCACTTACAAGTGAGATGATATAGTATTTCTCTTTCACCTACTGGCTTATTTACTTAGTATAATAGTCTTCAGTTACATTAATGTTGTTGCAAAAGTTAAGAGTTTTATCTTATTTTACTGCTGCATAGTATTCCATTGTGCAACTGTACCACAGCTACTTTATCCACTCATCTACTGATATGCACTTAGGCTATTTCTAAATCTTAGTTGTTGTAAATAGCTCTGCTATGAACATAGGGGTTCATAAATTCTTTGAATTGGTATATCGGGATTCTTAGGGTATATTCCCAGCAGTGGAATCACTGGGTCAAAAGGCAGTTCCATTTTTAATTTTTTTTTTGAGGAAATTCCACACTGTTTTCCTCAGTGGCTGCACCAGTCTGCATTCCCACCAACAGTGCACTAGGGTTTGCTTTTCTCTGCATCCTCACAAGCACTGGTTGTTAGTTGATTTGTTGGTGATGGCCATTAGTGATGGCCATTCTAATTGATGTGAAGTGGTATCTCATTGTAGTTTTAATTTGTATCTCTCTGATGGCTAGGGATGTTGAGCCTTTTTTAGATGCCTATGGGCCATTTGTATGTCCTTTTGGGGAAGTGTCCATTCAGGTTCTTTGTCCATTTTTAAATTGGATTGTCTCTTGAGGCTGGGTCTTACATGTTCTTTATATATTTTGAAGATTAAATACTTATCTGATGTGTTGTTTGTAAATATGTTCTCCCCTACAGTTGGTTTCCTTTTCATCTTGATGATGATTTCTTTAGTTGTGCAGAAGCTTCAGTTATAAATGACAAACTTTTTATTCAGACATCAAAAGGACTTACTACATACTTTCTTTAATGACCAATAATTTCATTAACTTTTCCTAGTGTTCTCATCTATTTTCCCAGGTATATGGTGTGTCTTTTCAAAATTTCTAAGATATACATATTCTTAATTTTAGGAAAGTGTGTTTTTAAATGTATATACTGTTAAGATCTATATTTGTTGTTTTGGAAAATAAAATTTTAGGGAACTAAGTCCAAAGACATGATTAACAACCAAATGAGTTGAATGCATACTCTGTGATTCAGACAACCAACGGCTGCCTGTTTCCTAGTAATAATATGTCCTTATTTTCATAACTGGCTAAAATAAAAAATTACATGAAATTTATTATTGCAATTGAGATAATTCAGAGTTTCAAAGTACAATGAAGTTTACAAAACAGTCCCAGGGAAAATTATCTATAATTCATTTCCAGGCAAAGTTCTACTTTTCTTAAGAGCTATGGTTTCTATTCTTGATGAAAGTCATGATAACTAGACTTTATATTTTTCTCTGGCTTTGTGTTACAATAATAAACATAATTATGCAGGGATTCTTATTGCATGCATGCATTAACTTGATCCAAATTTTTATTTTCAAGGTTTTTAAACTTTGGTGTTAAAAGACAAGGCTGCAGGAGAAATGTATACAAAATTTAGTTATAATATGTATGTGTTTTTCTGACAAAGCCTTGACAGTTAATCAGATTCTGATTCTAAAAGTGATCTGTGATTCAAAAAGAATAAAACTACTGCTTTTATATTAATAATTTCATTTTATTTATAAAAGTTTTTTCTAGTTGAAAATTTAACTCTCAGTGAAATATCAAAATTAATTTAAAAAATTTTGATATCACACTAAGATTTTTTTATATTCACAAAACATAATTAATAATGAACTAATGAATTTACAGGGCAGACCCCAAACACTGAATATCAAGTCATGCTATTTAAAAATCTAGATAATGTAATACAGGGTAAAAAGGCTAAGCCCTTTTTCTACACATATTAAGAGCCTGGTGAAAAGTCATCACCTGACTTCACTAACTCTAGAAGGAAAGCTAGCTTCATATGTGATCCTTCTAAATAGTATCCTCCTGAAAACTGGTTGAAATGGAAACCACTGCTTAAAAACTCAAGGAATGCTAAACAAACAAATTTTAAAAATGGGCAAAGGACCTAAAAAGGCACTTTCCCCAAGAAGATATACAAATGGCCAACAGATATATGAAAAGATGCTCACCTTTACTATTAGGGAAATGCAAATCAAAACTACAATTTGATACCAACTCACACCTGTTAGAATGGCTTTTTTCACCAAGACAAGTTAAAACAAGTATAGAAGAGATTGAGAAAAAGGCACTCTCATTCACTGCTGGTGGGAATATAAAATGGAATATCCACTATGGAAAACAGTATGGAGGTTCCTCAAAAAAATGAAGAATGAAATTACCATGTGACCCAGCAATCCCTTTTCTGGGTATCTACCTCAGAAATTTGAAAACAAAGAAGTGTGCCCCTACATTCATTGCAGCATTATTTGTGCCAATTCTTTAATTTTTTTCCAGCATACAGTAATCTCATAATTCTGTGAACAAGATTGGCATTTAAGTAAAAAGAATTTTGTTCACTTGAGAAATTATATTAACTTATTTTGAACCTATTAGAAATATGGTTGTAACTTACATTCTCTTTGCAACAGCCTAAGCAGTTAGCTCTGATTAATTTCTTCCTGCTTTGATATTGTTAGTGCAATTAAACAGCTTAAAATTTAGAGGTTATAATTGACTTACCATCTTGCACTATTTAGAAAACAAATAATGATTAAATATTGAATAAAAGTAATATACATAATATTTCATGACAAATAAAAACATTTAGTGAAATTTCCCAAATCATTTGCATTTTAAGTAAATGACTACATGCTTTTGGTCTGTTGAGTTATTCAATCAACTAGAAAAAGTAGTTAACTTGCAATTTGATGGAACTGAGAAAATTTTTGAGGTTGGAATTTGTTTATATGAAAGTTTTTATAAATTGTGGAGTCAGCTTAGAAGCCTAAAGTGGATTCTGATACTGACACTTTCTCCCTGCTGATTCAATTCACAAGGCCAGTGACATTTAAGTGGCCAAATGATTAGGTTTCAAGCAGTTATTAAGGTAAGCAAAGTCTCACTCATTTCTTTTTGCCAGACATGTGCTTTTAATTATGGGAGAGGTAGATAAACATTGATGCGCTAGTTAGACAGAAGATGATAAGCCTTTTTCTAAGTTAATTAATGCTTATAGCTTGCTAGTTTACACACACACACACACACATACACGCTCAAGAGGTCTGAAATAAAGTCTAGATTATTTTTTGTTTCTTTATTCTACTGATAATCTTCTAAAAGGATAAATACAGCTTCGCATGTCATCGTAGATATAAAAAGCAAAAAATAGTGTGGACCAAGATGGTGGAGGAGTAAGTAGAGCTACACCAATCTCCTCCCAGGAGAAATTACAATTGGGAAAAAAAATCATCTGGAATAACCAACAGTACAACAGCTGGAAAGAAGCCTTATAACCATGGACAGAACAGAAGCGGATGCTTCATCACAATGTAAGTGGTAGAAATTGCAGAGATGGGAGAGGGCTGGCTGGGTTCCCATCCCCAGCAGCAGCCAAGGGGAAGGAGCCAGGGGCTCCACCTGAGAAGGGTGGGTTCTAACCCCCCATATGGGCTTCCCAGCCTACAGCAACATAGCTGAGAGTAAAACAGCATCTGGCTGTGAAAAGCAAAAACACCGTGGGGTTTGCTAGCCTGAGAGTGCTAGAGATAGAGAATTACTACAGTGGCCACAAATGAAAACACATACATTAACACCCACTTACCCTGGGCTCCAGCAGAGGGAGGGCAGAGTGGACTAGAAACACTTAAGAAGAGTTTGGAGCAGTGACTTGGAGGAGAGAAATGAAGGAGCAGCGGACAAGGTCCCAGTGCTGACTCACCCCCAACAACTCAGGAGGACTGCTCTACACCAACCAGCTTTCATCTGAGGGATCCTTATAGCCTTGTCGACTGGAATCAATCTGCCCTGCACAGTGGTGTCTGAGTCTGGTGGCTGATCACAAATTTATTGATTTACAACTGAATCAATCTGTCTCACCCAGTGGTGCCTGAACCTGGTGGTTGATCACAGATTAATAGGATTACAACAGAATTAATTGGCCCTGCCCAGTGGTGCTTAAGGTGACACTGATCCCAGACTGATTGGTTTACAACAGAGCTAATTGGTCTTGTCCAGGGATACCTACACATGATTGCTGAGCACAGATCAACTGAATTAAAAACTGAAGTGCACAGACAAAGGCAATGGATTTCCGGTTGGCTCCAAGAGGATGACTAGGCCCAGACAATGGAAGGATCTGATCTCACCAGAGGTGAATCCAGGAAGTAAAGAAAGTGCCCTCAACAAAGACAGGAACTCAGAAAAAGCTCAATCTAAAAGGCAAAAGCAAACAAGAAGAGACACGTAAAAATGGGGGGAAAAAACAGTCCATCACCGAAAGGAAGGGAGGAATCCCCCAAAAGATTGCTAAATTAAATAGAAGCAAGCAAACTATCATATATGGAATTCAAAATAATGATAGAGAAGTTCAATGATCTCAGTGAGCTCAAACAAAACTACAAACAACTCCAGGGTACTACAAAGAACTCCAGGGAAGCTACAAGGAACTTACTGAGAACTACACCAACATTAAAAAGGATATAGAAACTATCAATGAGAGCAAGAAGGAAATGAAGAATACAATTTCTGAATTGAAGAATACAGCAGGAGGAATCAACAGCAGACTAGAAGAAGCAGAGGATCAGATCAGCAAGCTAGAGGACAACATAGAAAAACATTCCAAGACAGTGCAACAGAATGAAAAAAGACTGAAAAAGAATGAAGAGGTTTTAAGAGAGCTGCAGGACAACATAAAATGCAATAATATCCATATCATAGAGATACCAGAAAGAGAAGAGAAACAAGGGATAGAAAACCTGTTTGCAAAAGTAATGAAGAAAACTTCCCTAACTTGATGAGCAAAAATGTCACTCAAGTTCAGGAAGCACAGAGGATCCCTATGAAGATGAACCCAAACAGGCACACTCCAAGACACATCATAATTAAAACGGCAAATTTCAAAGACAAGTAGAGCATCCTAAAAGCAGCAAGAGAAAAACAACTAATAACATATAAGGGGGCTCTGATAAGGTTATCAGCTGATTTCTCAACAGAAACACTACAAGCCAGAAGGGAAAGGCAAAATATATTTCAAGTAATGGACCCCATTATCAACAATGGACAGATCTTCCAAGAAAAAATAAAGGATATTATGTCATTGAACAACATTTTAGATGAAATGGACTTAATTATATGTACAGAAGTTTTCACCCCAAAGAAGCAAAATACACATTCTTTCCAAATGCACATGGAACATTCTCAAAGACAGACCACATGGAAGGATACAAGACAAGCCTCCACAAGTACAAGAAAAAGGAAATTAATCATACCAAGCATCTTCACAGATCCCAATGTCTTGAAAGTAGAAACCAACCTCAACGGAAAAAACCAAAAACATTCTAATTCATGGAGACTGAATAACATGTTATTAAGCATTGAATGGATTAACAATGAAACCAAAGAAGAAATAAAAAAAGTTTCTAGACACAAATAAAAGTGAATACACAACAGCCCAAAACCTATGGGACATAGCAAAGGCAGCCTTGAGAGGGAAGTTTATAGTAATAAAAATGCCTACCTAAAAAGATTAGAAGAAGCTCCTACAAACAATCTAACCATAAAGCTACAGGAATGAGAGGAGCACCAACAAACAAAGCCCAGAGCAAGTAGAAGGAAGGAAATAATCAAGATCAGAGCAGAATTAAATGACTTAGAGACTAAAACTACAATTCAAAAAATCAATATATGCAGGAGCTTATTCTTTGAAAAAATAAACAAAATTGACAAGACTTTAACCAGACTCATCAAGAAAAAGAGAAAGGACCCAAATAAATAAAATAAGTAACAACAGAGGAGAAATTATAACCACTACCCCAGAAATACAAAAGATTGTAAGAAATTACTATAAACAACAATATGACAATAAATATGACAACCTGGGTAAAATGGACAAATTTCTGGAAATGTACAATCTACCAAAACTGAATCCAGAAGAAGCATAAAGCCTAAATAGACCAATAACAACTATAGAAATTGAAGCAGCAATCAAAAAACTCCCAGTGCACAAGAGCCCCAGGCCAGATGGCTACACAGGCAAATTTTACCAAACATTTAGGGAAGAACTAACTCCCATCCTTCTCAACCTATTCCAAAAATCCCAAACTCTTTCTATGAAGCCAGTATTATTCTAATCCCAAAATCAGGTCAAGACACAACTAAGAAAGAAATCTACAGCCCAATATCGCTGATAAACATAGATGCTAAAATTATCAACAAAATATTGGCAAATGGGATCCAACATTACATTTAAAAAGTCATACACCATGATCAAGTGGAATTCATCCCAGGGATGCAAGGAAGGTACAACATTTGCAAATCAATAAATGTAATACACCACATCAACAAAATGAAAGATGAAAACCATATGATCATATCAACAGATGCTGAAAAAGCATTTGATAAAGTACAGCAATAAATTTATGATAAAAACTCTCAGCAAAATGGGAATAGAGGGTGCATACCTCAACATCATAAAGGCCATATATGAGAAATCTGCAGCGAACATCATACTCAATGGGCAAAGCTGAAAGCTTTCCCTGCTAAGATCAGGAACAAGATAAAGCTGACTACTCTCTCCACTTCTATTCAACATCATCTTGGAAGTTCTAGCCATAGCATTAGAAAAGAAAAAGGAATCCAATGGGGAAGGAGGAAGTAAAACTGTCATGATGTGCAGATGACATGATGGTGTACATAGAAAACCCGATAGACACCACCAAAAAACTACAGGACCCAATAAGTGAATTTGGCAAAATGGCTGGATACAAAGTCAATATCCAGAAATCAAAGGCATTTTTGTATACCAACAATGAAACATCAGAGATAGAACTTAGAAAACCAATCCCATTTACCATAGTAACAAGAAAAATAAAGTACCTAGGAATAAACTTAACCATGGAGGTAAAGAACTGTACTCAGAAAACTACAGAACACTGAAAAAAGAAGTAAAGAGATACAAATAAATGGAAGCATATACCATGTTCATAAATGGGGAGAATTAACATCATTAAAATGTCCATACTACCCAAAGCAATTTATAGATTCAATAAAATCCTTATTAAAATACCAATGACATATTTCACAGACCTTGAAAAAATACTTCAAAAATTTGAATGGAGCCAAAAATGACCTTGAATAGCCCCAGCCATCTTGAGAAAGAAAAACAAAGTAGGAAGAATCACAATACTGGATACCAAACTATACTACAAAGCCACTGTAATCAAAAGAGTCAGGTACTGGCATAAGAATAGACATGTAGCCCTGGCTGGTAGCACAGTAGATAAGATATCAGCCTGCAAACCCAAAGGTTGCTGGTTCAATTCCCCAGCCAGAGCACAGAACCAAGTTGCAAGCCACGTCTCCAGCCAGATCCATAGCTGGCAGCAGGTGAAGGGCAACCAGCCATACACAGATGTCTTTCTCCCTCTCTCTAAAAATAATAAAAATATTAAAAAAAAAAAAGAATAGACATATAGATCAATGAAACAGAACAGATAGCACAGAAAAACCCCAGGATTCTATGGTCAATTAATATTCAACAAAGGGGGAAGGAGCATAAAATGCCATCAAAATAACCTCTGCAACAAGTGACGTTGGGAGAACTGGACAGTGACATGCAAAAATATAAAGCTGGACCACCAACTTACACCATACACCAGAATAAACTCAAGTTGGATAAAGGACTTAAACACCATAAAAGTCCTAGAGGAAAACATACACAGTAAAATTCCAGATATCCCACAGAGCAGTATTTTCACCAAAACCTCTCCAAGGGCGAAGGAAATAAAGGAACAAATAAACAAATGGGACTATATCAAAATGAAAAGTTTCTGCTCAGCTAAAGGAAACATCAGCAAAATTAAAAGGGAGCCAACCATATGGGAAAACATATTTGCCAATTATACCTCAGACAGGGGATTGCTCTCCAAAATATATGAGCTTATACAACTCAACACCAGAGAGACAGACAGCTCAATTTAAAAATGGGCAAAGGACCTGAACAGACACTTCTCTGAGGAGGACACACAAATGGCCCATAGGTGAATGAGAGAATGCTCAACATCATTAGCTATCAGAAAGACGCAAATTAAAACCACAATGAGATACCACCTCACATCTGTCAGAATGGCCATCATTAACAAATCAACAAACAACAAGTACTGGCGAAGATGTGGAGGAAAGGGAACTCTGGTGCATTGTTGGTGGGAACGCAGACTGGTGTAGCCACTAAGGAAACAGTATGGAATTTCCTTGAAAACTAAAAATAGAACTGCTTTTTGATCCAGCATTTCCATTGTTAAGACTATCCTGGGAGAATCCTGAAACACTAATTCAGAAGAATCTATGTCTCCCTATGTTCAGAGTGGCCCTATTTATAATAGTCAAATGTTGGAAACAGCCTAAGTGCCCATCAGTGAATGAATGGATCAAAAATCTTTTGTGCGTTTACACCATGGAATACTATACAGCAGAAAGAGAGAAGAAACTCCTACCTTTTGCAATAAAGATAGAACTGAGGGGTATTATGCTTAGTGAAATTAGCCAGTCAGTGAATGACAAATACCATATAATCTCACCTAATACAGGAGACTAATGAACAAAACAGATTAACAAACAAGCAAAACAGAACCAGAAACATGGAAACAGGGAACAGACTTGCAGTGTGCAGAGGGGAGGAGGAGTGGGAAGGAGGAGAAATAGGCAAAAAAAGGGGAACAATTTAGTCAAGGAACTAGCATGGATGACCCATAAACATGGACAACATGTGGGATTGACTGGGGGGGGGGCGGTGAGGAGGGTGGTGCAGAGGAGAATAGTGGAGGGGAAATGGGATAAATGTAATACAACAATAAAATTAAAGTACACCCCCCCCCCAAATACAACACCAAAAATTGACCATCTGTCAATTCACATTCTTCTAATTTAACAAAAATCAGATTCATATCCAAAGATAAGCCTGCATAAAACTTCAAAAGATTTTGTGATATTGACTACTTCTTTCAACCATGAAAATAACCAGGAAATATTTCCATGCTACATTGCCTCTGTGTAACTCTTCCCAGGGAGACCCAAGTAAGAGGGCTCCCCTTCCTTGGTTCTTGTCTATGATGAGCTCAGCCAAGAGATAAAATGTATAGCAGAAATGACATAGCAAGTTTTTAAATGAAATATGCTGGATCTCAAAGCTGCAAGAGGGCAACCAGCAAGGGACTTTATGCTTATAATCAGCTTCTAGCTTCCCTCTCCTCCTCCACTTTCTCTGGATGTTGGGATTAACACATAGTGTCAAAGGCTTTCTCTCCCAGATAGTAGAAATGATACACAGAATTTCAAAAGCTCCTCTCCACTTGACCTTATCATGGTATTTCTTGTGATCTTTGCTGGTCCTGGCAATCTTATCTGACCAAGCTCAGAACTTCTGAATTAATGGGTGAGACATTTCTCCCTTCCCTGCCCTGCCTTGGCTTGCTATCTATTCTGTGTAACATTCACCTCTCAAGTGACACCATCCAAATACTTGATCAAAGGTCAGTTTTCTGTATCCACTTCATGCTGATTAAGGTCATAGCGCTGGTTATAGGATGGTGGTGTCATTTGTTTTCTCTCTGGGCAGGTGAGGGTTAGGGTTTTGCATGGAATATGTCAGAAGCCTGATCCAAGTGGTTAAGAGGTATGCTTGAATATTTCAATCAAATAGCCATTTGTAGGCAAATTGTTGCTAGCCTGCAAGACACAAGATGAACAAGGATATAAAAAATACAAGGTCCAAAATAGGAAAGCCAAAGGACCTAGAAAGGGTAGTATCCAAGATTTTCATAACAAAAGGCTGGACCAGAAATTCCACTCTTGCTCAGCCTGAGCCTGGAGCTGCCTGGCCTTGTTTAAAAGTCACAACGTGATTCTAAACTTGGCCTATTTGGTCGACCCCAAAACAATATTCTTCCTGGAGCATCATTCAGATGCCTCCTTTGGCAATACCAAGTATATCCAGTCTACACTGGTTTTGAACAGCTATAGCTGCTAATGAATTAATCTGAGCTTGGATGGTAAAAAGGGCATCTACATGTTGGATCACTTGGCCATCTTCCTCAAGTGATAAGTCCCTTAAGTCTTCTAGCAATGCTTGTCTGTGTAAATGATGGCTATCTAAATCCTTGAGGGCGGACAATTCAGGGTTGTTGTTAATTATGTCCCTGTGAATCTGTCCATTCAAAAACAAATAGAAAATAATAAGCTAGATCCAAGGGAATGAAGTAGAAGGCATTTTTATTTTTTGGTTCTAAAGTAAAATTTTTTTCATTTGTTTATGACACAGTACACAAAGAGGCAAAGTGTTTCACATCACTGATTTCATTTCCAAGCCTTGGAATGTTCATTTCTTTGGCTAAAAGAAGAGATCAGATGAGAAAGCCAGATAATGTTTGGGCAACTAAGTACACCATTCTCTTGAGTTTTTGTTGCTGTTGGCAGATTAATGGAGGGAATTGATGTAGGCTAGTCAGCTGCAAGGACTGGTTGTGAACACTGCCATCAAACTTCACTGTCAGTGAAGAATCAGCTGTGCAGGGGCAGCAGCATGGTGATGCTCTGACATGGTTTGTAGCTGTCTGTGGGTGAGCTGGTCCTGGGGTTTTCTGCGTGATGCAGGCCAAGGTCAGCCCCCACTTGTTTGCTCAGAGTGCCCTGCCTGAGGTATAAAGCACCTGAGATGCTGCTACTTGTGCTGGGATTGGAGATGCTTAGGCAAAGACAAGCTGTGAATCTAAGTTGGCTGCTTGTTGTGCCAAGCCTGGATCTTACTGAGGCATCTGTTGCTTGTTTGAGAGGATTTAGGAAGTTGTGAAACAGGAGCCAAGACTAGCCATTTGCATGGAAAAACAGTTTGGATGAGCTGATAAGTTGGGTGTGATAAAGTCTCTGGGGATCTCCAAGGCTGGCCAAATAGTGTTAGTCAAGGTGATGGAATCTCAGAAAGGGAATCAGCCTGCCAGCTCTGTGGGGGAGGGTTTAGAAGAGAGAGAATGGCCTCTGCCTGCCTTGATGCCAGACACATCAGTTTCTCCCAGTATTTCACTGGTGCCTTTCAAGATGCTACCTCAGTGCCGGAGCTCAGAGAGTGTGAGTGGGTGAGTCCATGGGTGGGTTGTATGAGGTTAACTGCTTGGAGCTCCAGAAGTTTCTTTCACTGACTCAATCCCCAGTGGTTTTTGCAGCCAGAAGTTGTGGGGATTTATCTTCCTGGTGATGGAACCCTGGGCTGAAGGCCCTAGTGTGGGGCTAGAACTCCTTACTCCTGAGATATCCCTCCTGATTGTTTATTTACCACATGTGGGTGAGAGACCAAACTGTTCCACTTCTGCACCCCTCCTACATGTCTTGATGGATGTGTTTGTTTGTTTTGTTAATTCTGTTGTTGTCATCAACTCAATTTTTGATGGTCCTGGTCTATGGTTGTTCTATATTTTAATTGTAATTTTGATGTGGTTGTGCAAAGAGGTGAGCCATGTCTGCCTACACAACCATCATAACCAGATCCCAAGAGAGACTATTGACAAAAGCTTAAGCTCTTAGGAAAACCCTGGGCTCCAACAAAGAGTTGGCAGAGTAGACTCAGAATTAATCAGTCTTACCATATAACACAAACATGCCTGGCTGGAGGAGGCTTTTCTCCTCAGCCCCGAGTTTCCAGAATTAACCAGTCTTATGATGTAACCCAAACCTAGTCTGCCTTGTTTTAGGACAAGCCCCTAATGCATCTCTATACTTGAGAATTTCAGAATTATACTTGAATTAACCTTAATAACTCTTTGGCTAAAATAAGAAGCTTACTGTGTTTCAATAAAGATTCAGTACATTGATGACTTTAATGAAACTTTAATGATTTAAAATAAAATAAATATAAATTTATTCAAGATATTTAAGAAGTCTCACCCCCACAAAAACTAGTTAGAAAACTGCTCAAATATTCAGAATTTATAATTTGTGTATTTAAACATTTTTATTTTTAAGTATATTTTATTGATTATGCTATTACAGTTTCTTCAATATTTTTCCCCTTTGTGTCCCTCTACCAGTATCCCCCTTCCCTCCAGTCACTTCACCCATTTCCCATATGTGACTGGTGCCTCTCTGGCTGTTGTCCTGATGATGGTTCCCAGAGTGGGTGGGTTTCCATATATTCTGTAGAGCTCCCCTTCCAAACCATATTTCAAATGAATTAATTTTGTATTATCAGCTTTCTTCATTATCCAACTTTTGCATCTATACATGAATTAGGAATACAAGGGCGTGGATGATCTTAACCGTGGCCTCAAATGACACACCTTTGCTCTTAGAGATCTTTGCTTACTCTTCCATTGTTTCCTTTAAAGTCTCAGTATTTTGATTTCTGGCTGCAGTGTGCATTCAAATTGATGACAGACTAAGGTAAGCAAAATATTTAACAATTTCAATGTTTTCATAGTCTATGTTGTGTATTTCTTCTATAGCCATGGCTTTTGTTTTCTTATATTAAAAATCAGTCCTGCTTTGGCACTTTCTTCTTTCATTTTTATCAGAAGTTATTTCAAATCATTGCTAGTTTCTGCCAGTAGGATAGTGTCATCTGCATATCTTAAGTCATTGATATTTCTTCCACCAATGTATATAGCCACACATATAGCCATAGACATAACTATTCAGAGTGTGATTTATATCCTTTATCTTGAAAGAGAATCATGACACCTATTATGAGATATTTATTTTTTCAATAAGTTAGCATTGAGATACATCTTGTTCTAATTTCTGTAAGTGTGCATATGCATATATAATAACATAAAATATATGTTTATGTATAACATATAAAATATATGATCAAATATATCATACTATTATGTATTCTTTACTAGTCATCTCCTTACTTTGATTTTTTACTTCCCCTACTTCCCCATTCTATTCTTTGCTTTGCTTGCATTTCATCGCTCCTACATTATGTATTCTGTGTAATTTTATTTTTTAAAAGATTTTATTTATTATTTTTAGAGAGTGAGGTAGAGAGAGAGGCAGAGAGGGAGAGAAACATCAATGTGTGGTTGTCTTTCACCTGCCTCCAGCCATGGTCCTGGCTGGAGACTTGATTTGCAATCTGGTTATGTGTCCTGGCTGGGAATTGAACCAGCGACCTTTGGGTTTGCAGGCCGGCACCTTATCCACTGTGCTACCAGTCAGGCTGTGTAATTTTATACATAGACATTCTGCATAGTGTTTTTGTCATTGTTTACTTCGGAAAATTAAATCTCTTACCTATAGGCCACTTTTCTCATTCAATACATTTTGGAATATTCTTTGTCCCAAGTCAGTTCACATAGCTTAATTATTCTTTAATAATAGCTGTTAATATTGCATATTATTCATGCATAATTTATTTAATCATTTTCTATTTCATGGGCATTTGTCTTGCTTACACTTTATTCAGCTACTTTAAACTAAGAGGAGAAGATGGTGGCCAAGTAGTGGGCGGTGCTGAGAGCTTCCTCCCATTGCAGAATGGCTGGAGGATTCAGTAGAGATCACAGATAGGTGAAAGTCATAGGGAGGGGTCATGGAAAGCCAAAGGATTTTTTGAGTGACTGCTTGAGAGGTCACAGAGCTCAGATAATTGCTGTAATTTAACCACCACCCCCCAAGAGATCAAGGAGGCTTGGGAGCCTGCAGCTTCTGAATGAGGTCACAGGGGTGGCCCAGCCCAGCTCTGCAGGATACGCCCTTGGAAAGAGTGTGTGGCAGCCAGCAGCTGGTCTGGCCCTGATTGAGAAACTGAGTTTTGTTGCTGGGCCAGGAGTACAGAACAAAAAAGTGACACACCCACATTAGCTCCAGACAAAGCAGCTCTGTAAGATGGGCCAGTAGTGAAAGAAAACTTCTTTTCATAAGGGCACACAGGGTCGTATTAGCACCCACTTGCCCTGGACTCAGGCTGGGGAGGAAAGCTGGTGGAGCTCGGGACAGGTCTCCAGAACCAGTTCATTACCCCCAGGGCATAATAGCCATTAGTCATTCCAACCACTCCCCACCTAATGACATCAGCCCGACTGGAAGTCATAGCCCCGCCCACAGGATTTCCTCGCCCCTACCCCAAGGGGTTAGATAGAGCCTGACTACAGATTACAGACAGACTTGATCAAGAAACGAGATAGACACAGGAAATGGATCTCTGCTAATCTCAAGCATCTGAGTTAAACTGAGATTTACGTAAATTATTAATTTTCAAAATATTCTTTTCAATAGCCATTTCTAGTCCTCACAATTAGTGCATCTTAAGTAGTGTTTATATTATAGTGTATCTCAAATCCCATATTTTACTCCTCCCTTCTCTCAATTCATTTAACTGCCTGATTTCCTCTTCTTACTTTTGTTTTAAAGTCTGTTTTCTCTCCTGCTACGACTCATTTCCATTCCTCATTCTAAGTATTTCTGCCTGCTCCAGCCTCTTAAAACCTTAAAACCATTTTTTTTTGTTATTAGATACCACAAATTCTTTTTTCTGTTCATAAAATACACTTGTTCTCTCTCTACCTTGACTAACCAGTCCTCGTTGAGGGACAGGGAGGTAGGTATGGCATCTTTACAAACTCATTTATAAATCTTCACTATTCTGGTATTTCAAATCTCAAAGCTTAGCATCCCCTGCTTATGCTTCAATTGTACCTTCCACCAGCCTTTTCCTTTTCTTACTTCCAATTAGAGTCTTTTCCTGTCCTAGACTGGACTTAAGGCCTTATTCTTAGTAATCCTCCATCCTACACTACTTCAAAATCACTTCTTTTTTTTCCAGTCATCTCTTAATCTCTCTTTCTCTCTTTTTTACCTCGAGCCCCCATCCCACCTACAGTAATGACAGCTCATACATTGTTGATAGTGCTGTGGTGAAACTTATTCACTAAGTGGGTTCCTACTTTTCTTTTTCACTATTTTTCTCATTCAACTTCCTTACTGTAATATTTTTTTACATATGTTTGTTCTCTTACACAGTATCTATACATATATAGGTGTTCATATATGCATGTATAAACATATATACACAATATATAACTTTTGCTTAGGCTTAATACTGTACACTCACACTTTCTTGCTGTATTCTGATACCTCCTGCCTCCATTTCTATGTAAGAGGTAAATTTAGCTTTCTTTCTCTCATTCCCCTGCTATATCTCCTTACTATCTTTGCTACTTCTTTGTACCTTTCAAAAATTATTTATAATTCAGTCATCTCAGTTGTTTTTCCTCTTATAATAGTCTTAATCTATTTATATTCTTATTAAGATAGGCTCATTTATAACTGATAATGTGATTAAGGGTGGGGGTTATTTTGAGGGTATGGGTATTTAGCTAGGCTCATATGCAGTTGAAATTGTGATTGAGGGTGTAAGATGTCTTTGAAGGTGTGGTTATTTTGCCTGGACGGGTGGTTCTGTTTTTGGAGCAGCTCAATAACAGTATATGAGATGAGGTAGAAGGAATGTCTCTCAATCAGCCAGCTGGAGAGAAAAAACTCATCAAGGAGCAACACATCAGCCAAATCTAAAATACAACCAGACAGCCTAAATTAATGATATAAAGGGCATCCCAAGAGCATCAAGTGAAGGAAATCAAGGCAACTGCACTACTGAATCCCATAGGTCTCCTAATACAGAGGGGTACTCCATGAAGGCAGGGAGTGATAGCAGATTAATTTAAGAAGCAAAAACAACCAAGAAGAGATACCTGAAATGAAGGGAAAAATAAATAGTCCATCACCAAAAGAAAAGGAGGAATCCCTAGAAAGATTGCAAAGTGAAATAGAGACAAGCAAACAATCAGACATGTAATTCAAAGCAATGGTTATAAGAAAGCTCAATGAGCTCAACAAGCTCAAAGAAAACTACAAAGAATTCCAGGGAAACTACAAGATATGTACTGAAAATTATATCAGTATTAAAAAGGACATAGAAACCATCAATAAGAACCAGGAGGAAATAAAGAATATACTTTCTGAAATGAAGAACACAATAGACAGCTTAGACAAGAACCTGGTATAAAGGAACCATGGACATGGACAAAAGGTGGGGTTGACTTTGGGGGAATGGGTGGGTGGGGAGGGGACAGAGGGGAGCAAAAAGGGGGTGGATGTAATACAACAACAATTAAAAAAAAGAAAAGAACACAATAGAAGGAATCCAAAGCAGGTTAGAGGAGGCAGAGGACTAGATCTGTGAATTGGAAAACAACATAGAAAAAAATACCCAGACAGTTCAACAACATGAAAAGAAGGCTGAAAAAGAATGAAGAGGTGTTAAGAGAGCTGCAGGACAACATGAAATGTAATAATATCTGTATCATAAGGCTAATAGAAAGACAGGAATAGGGGCAAGAAATAGAAAACCTGTTTGAAAAAGTAATGACAGAAAACTTCCTGAACATGGTGAGAGAAAAAACTACGCAAGTCCAAGAAGCACAAAGGGTAACCAGGAAGATGAACCCAAACTGGTGACACCAAGACACATTATAATAACATGGCAACATTCAAAAATAAAGAGAGAATGCTAAAGACAGCAAGAAAGAAATAGCTACTAACATACAGGGGAGCTCTGATAAGGCTCTCTGCTGATTTCTCAACAGAAACAGTATAAGCCAGAAGAGACTGGCAAAAAGTATTTCAAGCAATGAAAAGCAAAGGCCTACAACCAAGACTACTCTACACAGCAAGGATCTCATTTAGAATGGAAGGTGAAATAAGGAGTTTCCAAGACAAAAGAAAACAAAAAGAATACATCTTCACCAAACCAGCATTTCAAGAGATGTTAAAGGTACTGCTATAAGAAGAAGAAAAAGAGAGAGGGAGAGGGAAACACAGGTACAAAGGGAAAAAAGTAAGAATGATTAAGTACCTATCAATAATAACATTAAAATGTAAATGGATTAAATGCTGCAATCAAAAGACATAGGGTAGCTGAATGAATAATAAAACAGGACCCACATATATGCTGTGTACAAGAGACCTATCTCAGAACAAGAGATCAATACAGACTGAAAGTTAAGGGATGGAAAAACTAGTCAAGCAAATGGACGTAAAATAAAAAGCTGGAAAGCAATACTCATATCAGACAAAATAGACCTCACAGAAAAAGGACATCAAAAAGACAAAGGAGGACCTTTGTAATACTTAAGGGAACAATCCATCAAGAAGATATAACCCTTGTAAACATATATGCACCCAATATAGGAACACCCAATTATGTAAGGAAAACCTTGGAGAAGTACAAGAAGGATATAGACAACAACACCCTCCTAGTAGAGGATTTTAACACCCCATTGTCAACAATGGACAGATCTTCTAAGCAAAGAAACAGTAAGGATATTGTGGCTTTGAACAACACTATAGATCAAATGGACTTAACTGACATATATACAACTTTTGACCCCAAGAAAGCAAAATACACTTTATTTTCAAATGCATATGGATCATTTTCAAAGATAAACCATCTAGTAGTTAACAAAACAAACCTCCAGAAATTAAAAAAAAAAAAAAAGAAAGAAAAGAAAAGAAGAAGAAATTTTGTCAAACAGTTTCTCAGATCACAGCAGCTTGAAATGAGAAACCAACTTCAAGGAAAAAACCTAAAAACATTCAAATTTATGGAGACTGAATAAAATGCTATTACATAATGATTGGGTTAACAACAAGATCAAGGAAAAAATCTAACAGTTTCTGGAAACAAATGAACATGAACACTCAGTAGTCCAAAACCTATGGGACACAGCGAAGGCAGTCCTCAGAGGGAAGTTCATAGCAATACAGGCCTACCTAAAAAGTTTAGAAGAAGCTCACATAAACAACCTAACCGTAAAGCTACAAGAACTAGAGGAGCAACAACAAACAGAGCCCAGAGCAAGTAGAAGGAAGGAAATAATCAAGATCAGAGTAGAATTAAATGACATAGAGACTAAAAGAACAATTCGAAGAATCAATAAATCCAGGAGATGGTTCTTTGAAAAGGTAACCAAAATTGACAATCCTTTAACCAGACCCATCAAGAAAAAAAGAGAGAGGACCCAAATAAATAAAATTGGAAATGACAAAGGAAAAATCACAACTGATACCTCAGAAATACAAAGAATTGTAAGACATTACTATACACCCTGCCCCGCACACACACGCACATATATGACAAAAATTTTGACAACCTGAATGAAATGGAAAAATTTCTGGAAACATACTCTTCTAAAACTGAATCAAGAAGAAGCAGAAAGCCTAAATAGACCAATAACAACTTCTAAATTGAAGCAGTAATCAAAAAACTCCTGGCACACAAAAGCCCCAGACCAGATAGCTACACAGGTGAATTTTACTATACATTTAGGGAAAACTAATACCTATCCATCTCAACCTATTCCAAAAATTCCAAGAAGAGCAAAGACTTCCAAACTCTTTCTATGAGACCAGTATTATGCTAATCCCCAAACTTGTCAAGACACAACAAAGAAAGAAACCTACAGGCCAATATCACTGATGAACATAGATGCTAAAATCCTTAACAAAATATTGGCAAACTAAATCCAGCAACATATTAAAAAGATTATACACCTTGATCAAGTAGGATTCATCCCAGGGATGTAAGCATGGTACAACATTCACCAGTCACTAAAGGTAATACAACACATAAAATGAAAGATAAAAACCATATGCTCATATCAACAGATGCCGGAAAAGCATTTGATAAGGTACAGCATCCATTTATGATAAAAATGCTCAGCAAGGTAGGAATAGAGGGAGCATACCTCAACATAATAGAGGTCCTATATGAGAAACCTGCAGCCAACATCATACTCAATGGGCAAAATCTGAAATCCTGTCCCTTAAGATCAGGAACAAAGCAAGGGCGTCCACTCTCTCCACTTCTATTTAACATAGTTTTGGAAGTTCTAGCCATAGCAATCAGAAAAGAAAGGAATCAAAGGCATCCTAATTGGAAAGGAGGAAGTAAAACTGTCAGTATTTGCAGATGACATGATAGTGTACAAAGAAAACCCAATAGACTCCACCAAAAAAACAAACAAACAAAAAGACTAACAAACAAAAAAACCCCTACTTGACCTAATAAGTGAATTTGGCAAAATAGCTGGATACAAAGTCAATATCCAGAAATCAAAGGTGTTTTTGTATACCAACAATGAAACATTAGAGATAGAACTTAGAAAACCAATCCTATTTACCATAGCAACAAGAAAACTAAAGTACCTAGGAGAAAACTTAACCAAGGAGGTAAAAGACTTGTACTCAGAAAACTACAGAACACTGAAAGAAGAAATTAAGGTAGATACAAATAAATGGAAGCATATACCACGTACATGGATGGGAAAAATTAACATAATTAAAATGTCCATACTACCCAAAGCAATTTATAGATTCAATAAAATCCCTATTAAAGTAGCTATGGCATATTTCACAGATCTTGAAAAAATACCTCAAAAATTCATATGGAGCCAAAAAATGGCCCTGAATAGCCCCAGCCATCTTGAGAAAGAAGAACAAAGTAGGAAGAATCACAATACTGGATATCAAATTATACTACAAGGCCACTGTAATCAAAAGAGTCAGGTACTGGCATAAGAATAGACAAATAGATCAATGGAAGAGAATAGAGAACCAAATTAAAAAAAAAACAACCCAGGACTCTATGGTCAATTAATATTTAACAAAGGGGGAAGGAGCATAAAATGAAGTGAAAATAGCCTCTTTAATAAGTGGTGTTGGTAGAACTGGACAGGGAAAATATCTCTCAAGGGCTAACTAACCCACTATGAACTCCAGATTCAGGATTAAGAAATCACAAATGTTAACAAATTTCTTTAGACTATAGGTTGAAAATAACTTCTACACATACATCATATTTCCCAAAATATAGTATTTAAAAGTAAATATGGACAGTTTGTAGGCATTGGCTTTATTGCTTTTCCAATAGCAGGTGACAACAAAAGAGAAAAGGCATTTGCCTATTTTACTGAAAATGCTTCAGTAATGGGAATTCCACTAGCCAGGGCTACAAGAGGGGATGAGAAAGTGATGGCAGCCGGAGTCTGGCAACCAAGTGTGTTCATGAGCTCATGGCTACAGTATTAAATAGAAGAGGGCCTTATGGGTACTATATATATTGATGGTGAACAAAAATAGACAAACTGTCTATATAATGATGTTTGATTTACTTAGCTTCACAATTCCTCCTAATGTTCAAAGTAGTCCATTTAGGCTTCAAAATACTCAGCTGCCCTGTAAGTGGGTAACAACTAATTGAAACAATTTTTTTCCCACAGCACACATTCATATTTCTTCAAAGGAGATTCTGAAAACATTGTTACAATGTTGGAAATAGACAATTTTTCAAATCATAGGAAAATGTTCAAAAGACACAGTGATATAATTAATGAACTTAAATTTTAAAAGAATTTACATGTATGCATGGATGGAATGTTTTGCCAAAGATAATGGACTCACTTTGAGTAAAAGCCCTTTGGTTGCATTTGTTTTAAACACAATGATGGGAGCATGTCATGGTCAGTGCAGTTTGATAAGTGACCTTCCCATCATTGTCATTTTGTGGGTTTAGGTCAGACACCCATATTATTTGTGTCTTGGTTGGTGTGGAGGCTGTTTTATGGTATTTTTAGAATATTTAGTCTATTTAGAAAGTTTATATAATTTTGGTTACAGTGACTAAAGTGACTAAGACTAAAAATAAGATTGGCTTTTACAAAAATAAATTCTAGCATTAAAAGATGTCAGGGTGTACTGGTGTTCCTTTAGAGTCCTTAACTGTGATGTTTAAGATTGCAAATAGGAGTGCTCAAGGTTGAGAGTAAATACTTTGTGTCTGTTAGTTGCAAGAACGGAATGTTCCTGAATGAACACAAAAAGTGTGTATTTTATCATGCTGCTTGGTCTAGAGTAGAGATTGGAAGTAAGTTTCATTCATTTTGCCAACTCTGAACAATTGATAATGGCTGCTAGGAGCACTCTGTGGAAAAGAATTGGAATAGAGAGTTGTTACCCTGCCAGGAAAAATGCTAAATATTAGTGACAACTGGCAAGAATTGAGTGTGAGAGGACAGGCAGGGCATGTGTAACATATTGGATATTTCTAGACTAGTGGAAGATGATAAGATTATGGTAAAATACTCCATTTCTGGTTGATATTTCCTGGATAATTTATACCATACTTAGAATTGACTGTGTCAGAATGTAGGCTGATATGATTTAAAAAATAAATTCTTATATTTATAGTCTGTAAATATATACACTTTGACTGCTATTACACACACACACACACACACACACACACACACATATGTGCATGCTTCTTAAGCACAGTGAATTTTAATTTTAATTAATATAATTAAAGACTAAGAAATTTAATTAATTTTATTTTTAAGAATAGTCCTTGAAAATCTAGTTGAAATAAAAGCATATTTGCTTAATAGTTAAAAATGTTAGGAATATATTTTGATGAGATTTTGGTAAGGATTAAAATCACTGGTAAAGTATAAAGAGATCTACATAGATAAACAAAATAAGTGGTGGTCTAAATTCAGAGTTTGAAAACCAACAAACACCTTTTCTGACTAAATTTGTATATATCTGGGTGATATAAAGTTTTAGACACATCTCAGTTTATTATAAATTGTTATTTATGTTGTAAAAGATACCTACTCGTGTCTTTTTAAAAAAATGCAGGTTTTATTTTTTTCTTATTGGTCCACAGGGTTTATTTATATATTCTGGATACTATTTCATTATAGTTGTATGACATCAATTACAGAGTGCACATGATAAATTATCAATAACTTTGCATCTCCTTATTTCAAATACTTGTTATTAATTTTGAAAAATTATGTTTCTAAGGTTATGATTTAACATCATTGGTTTCAGATATAAAGTATTAAATTCTGAGAGCAGCCATCATGTTGAAGGAATACAAAGTTCAAACAACCATAGTTTCTGGACTACATGCAGGGTGAACTGCTAAGGAAATTGTGGTACTCAATAATATCCCTTTACATACAGTTTACAACATGAAGAAGGTGTATGATGCTGATCCTGATGTTGCCACACCAACAAGGAAAATGCATGAGGTATGCAAAGATCACAGAAGTCCAGATATTGTACACAGAATCCAGGAGATCAACAGTGAAGATCCAGGAAAGTCAATGTGCTCCATAGCAAGAGAACTGCAGATGTTGGATGCAACAGTTTGCAAGACTATTGCTGACAATGTCAGATACAGATCATACCTTCTTAGAAGAGGCCAGTTTACGACACAGCAGACAAAGGAAAGGTGCTTTGGAAAAGCAAGGGAACTGCTAACAAAATTGAAAAAATGTCAAAGAAAAAAACCCTCTGATTTTCTTCTCAAATGAAAAGAAGCTTCAGCAGGACCAAATAGTCAACAGAAGACACAACAGATGGCTCTGTGAGAATCTTAATGAAGTTTCAAGTGTCATGAAAACAAAATTTCCTGCTACAGTAAAGGTGTTAGGTGTTGTCAGCAATGAAGGAGATATCATGGCCCCGCATTTTTTCCCATAAGGCTTGAAGGTGACTGCTGATGTTTACCTGGACATTTTGAGAGTAGTTGTACAGTGAATGAAGCAAGTTGCAAATGGACATAATTTTGTCTTCCAACAAAATGGTGCACCAGCACATAACCGCCAAAAAGGTGTGAGAATGTCTCAGTATCAGTGTTCCTGAATTCTGGTCAGAGGAAATCTGGCCACCTAGTTCATCAGATGCAAATCCTTTAGACTATTATGTATGGAACATTTGTGAAAGAGAAGTTAATAACCTCATTCCAATAAAGAGGCTATTAAAGCTAAGATTGAAAACATTATGATATTCCATGGATAAAGAAAAGTTAATTAAAGCATGCTCAAGATTCCAAAGTCCAATTGAATCTATTATTGCAGCAAATGGAGACTTTTTTTTAACATTTAAGAAAATAATGACTATGTTTATGTATTTATATATAAGGATAAATTTATTTCAAAATATGACACTTTGTAGTATGTTGTTTATTTTACTAAAATTTTGCCACTTTATTGCACACACCTTGTATTGTCTTCTAGTTTGAGAATTGCATCTTTTATCTTGTTTATGGTGACTTTTAATAAGAAGTTCTTAATCTTAATATATTAAATTTATTAATAATGTCCTTATGGTTTATCATTTTTTGTGGCTCAAGATATTCCTCTCTACCCTGATATCATAAAAATATTGTCCTATGTTGTCATATAAAAGTTTTATAGGTTTGTATCCTACATATAAATCATTAATCCACTTGGATTTTATTTTTGTATATAGTGTGATAGTAGATTCTCACAATACAATTACTAAATGGTTCATCTTTCCTTCAAAGATCTCTGAGACCCAATCTCATGATTCAAGCTTTTTTATGTATGTGTGTTTATGTCCAGTTTTCTAATCTTCTCTAATAGTTATTTCCATTAGTTATTTATTTCTGCAGTAAAATTATACTGTCTTATTTTCTACATCTTGATAAGTTTTGATAGCTGATATTGTAGTCTCCTAAACACCATCACCCATTTCCCAGCTTTGTTCTTCTTTAGCAGTTTCTTGATTGTTCTTGGAATTCTGCCCTTTCATATACATTTTAGGATCAGTTTCTCAAGTTCCACCTTGTCTTGGCTTGAGTTCCCTAAGAAAGACTCTGAGATAGAGATTCAGGTGCAGGAGTCCATGCCCCTGCAATTGATATGTGAGAAGGAGTGAGACAAGTAGAGATGGGCAGAGGGAGAAGTTGAACTATGGTGCAGGTTCATTGGAGTGTGTATCATTGGGAGTTGTGGAGCTGGGTGGGCTTCTCACAAATGTTAAAGGGACCAGGTCTTTTAACCCTTCCACCTACCAAACGTCGCATATGGACTATTTATGCAAAGGAAACAACATTGGGCAGACAGCTCCCTTTGGGCAAAATCAATTCTTATAGAGAGTCAACTATAAACTGTCAGCAGTCAATAATTTAAGCAGTTTGAGGAATGAGTGTTCCGGTGTATTTGGGTGGTACACTATAGAAGACACTGTAGTTGTGCTCCTTCAGGATTCTGCTTATTCTGGGGGAATTCACAAGAGAATGGCTAGTGGAATTAACTAGACTATATATTATGCTAATTACTCAAGTAAGTGCTTAAGTTACTCAAGGATGTAACTCATAATTCCCCTTCTCCATCACCTTTTCTAGGTTCCCTTCACCCTTCACTAGCACCTCTGCTAGTCTCGGTGACTTACAAAAAGCATCAGCCAGCCCCTTATCCATAAAGATCTGAGACTCAGATTATCATGGCCTTCTTAGGACATGGCTCCTGCACTTGTCCACTTACTGCCAAAATTTGGCAAGGAAGTTGCAAGAGATGATACAATGCTTCACTATGTGCTAGATTCTTGTTCCTTGCCTGCATTGTATAACAGCAGCCCTATCTATCTCCTCCTGAAAATGAGTAGAGTCAATTATTTCCTCTCCTTGTCTTTTGTGCTCTTGACACAGAGATCTTCAGGGCCTGGGAAGTAGCTATAGTTCAAAGTTTAGATCAAACTGTGTTTTCTTAGTGGAAACACTCCCGCTCTGGGAACCAGGAGATATACCTAAAGAATGCAGAGATATTATCCTGGAGGATGACATCCTATCTTTTAAAAGTATCACCTTTAAATTGCTGCCTCTACCTTCAAAAGGCTATTCAATCATCAGGCTGGTATATTTTGAGTAGTGTATTTTGTGATAGGACCCATGGATCATGAACATGTATTTACTATTATACCATCTTTGCTGTGAACTGGGACCCCTGGTTGAAGACAATGTTAAGTAGTATAGTAGTCTGTGTACTTGAAACACTCTGAACCTTCAGTTATGCTGCCAAGGACCTGCAGTCAGGGAAGGCAAACCACATCCACAAAATGAATCAGTTCTAGATGAGATAAATCACTGCCCATGACAAGCGTAAAAGGGGTCCTATATTAGTTTCCTAGGGCTAAGAAACTACTACAAACTGGATGGCTTAGGCAGTAGGAAGTCATTCTCTTAGAATTATTCAGACTAGAAGCCTAGAATCAAAGTGTTGGCAAGGACTTGTTCTTCTTTCTAGCTTCTTAATGGCTCTCAGCAATTCTTTATTTTCTTCAGTTTATTACTCCCATTTTTGTCTCTGTTATCACATGGCCATTTTATCCACGTGTTTGTGTCTTCGCATGACATTATCCTCTCTGTGTACTGTATCTGTCTCTATATTTCTGCTGCTATTCTTCTAAGGATACCTAGTCGTATTAGATGAAGGGCTCATTCTACTCCACCTTATCTTAGCTTACATCTTAATTCATGTTCAAAGACCCTATTTATAAATAAGGCCACATCCACAAATACTAAAACATAGGATTTAAACATATCTTTTGGGGGACACAATTCAACCCATAACAGGTCCAATGTACGTGGCTGCTTGCCTTCCTTGAGAGATAGGCTAAATTGAGGGGAAGGGACTTAGGATTGCTCTGTTGCTGGAGGTGGTGGTTCTACTAGCAGTAGTAGCTACATTAATTAGCCTTGGTGAGTAAGAACAATTGTTGGGCCCATGTACAACCTCTATCACAGCCACCACAGCTAATTTATTCTTGAACACATTATACTAATATTGAAATGACCAATGGCAGAGGCTGGCTGAGGTCAATTATTTGCACCATTTGCACTGTTTAGCCTTTCTTACTCACTGGTGAGTGTTCTGTGAACCAGTTCTAGCAAAGATACCTCATCCAGAGCTATGCCTATAACTGTGATTCAACCCCTTGTTTGGGCTTTTAGGGGCCCAACAGGTGAAATAAATGAGTATATGGTGAAAACCACCACCTCTGCACACTATAGTACTCTAAGGGAATCACTCGTCTCTGTCATTGCCCCTCAACTCCAGGATGCAATATGGTTTGTAATTTACTGTTTGAGCAGGGGACAGGAGAGGACTGTTACAGACATCAACCTGGCCTTTCCCACCAAGGTAGGTATTATTCTGCAGATTAAGAAATACATATGAAGATTATGCCAACTATCAAGTGTACTGTTTCAACTTGAAATTTAGGGCTGAGAAAATGACCACTGACTGTATCCATAGACTCAGTGCAGACTCTGTAAAGTGCACTTTGACTAACTTTTCTTTTATTACTTCACTTTTACATGTGTTCATCCTTAAAGGAGGAGGATTTGCCACCTCAAATCAACTTGGTCTCTGTGCCAGTAGTACTTACTATATTTGGGTTTTCCCTTCATCCCACTGGTAAATGGCTTTTCCATCCTTTGAGGAAGGGTTAGAAAAATTACCATGAGTGCTGTGATGTTGTAAGATCCTATTTCCTTGTCACCCAGCCTCTACTTAAGCCCAGTGTACCTGGGTCAGAAAGTGACCATCTCTTGGGTTCCATAAAAGATTGTATTTTGATAAAGATCTCCATGGCTGCTCCTGGTTGCCACCGTAACTTGTCATTGCTTGTGACAGCTGTGTTCATCTCTGCTCTGATGGTTTAGGCCTAAACGCTTAACCTTTTATTTTGGAATTATCCCTTCTATCCAAGATCTCAGTTCTGTAAGGACAGTTCCAAGCTTGGTGAAGAGTTTTTCAGCGAGGCTGATGTCTGTCTCACCAGCGCATTCTTTATTGTTATAATAAATGGAGCATCCTCCAGGCACTCTTCATAAGACTTTGGCTTGATATGCTACACTCACTTTTGAATGTTCAATTCTGTGAACTTTTGGATCATTTTCTATACTCCCTATTGCAACAATTATTCTGGCACTTCTGCTTCACTTAGTGTGTGCTATTGTTTTTGAAAAATATATATTTTAGTAATTTTGCTATTACAGTCATACCAAATTTTTCCCTTTGCTCCCCTCCACCTAGTACCCCCATTCCCTTCAGCAATGCCCCTCTTAGTTCATGTCCATGTGTCATGCATATAAGTTATTTGGCTTCTCCATTTCCTCTATTATTCTTAACATCCTCTTGTCCATTCTGCAACCACCAATGTGTACTTTTTTTTTCACACCCAGACAATTCACCATTTAAGTACTGACTTCTGTCAGCCTTTAAAATCATATGAACACAAAGTTTTGTTTTCATTGTTTCAAAATGCTTATGTTAGTTCATTTGTTTAAAAAACTAATTTTTAAAATATCAGTTGCAATATTACCAAACACATGCACAAGAAGTACATTTACACACATACATATTTTTACAAATGTTACATTAGACAAAATATTTCTACTCTTGTGACAGTGTCTAATAACATGATTCAATTAATGGCCTTAAAATTTTCTTTTAGAGATATTTTGGTCTAGTTTCTTTCATTTCTTGTTCTTAAAAACATATCATCTCATAATTATCCTTCCCAGGTCCTCCCTACACTTGCTTGGTTATAGGCAGAATTCTCCTCAACTAAACTAAAATAAACACTCTTATTTTCATTCCCCAAAGATTTAACTTTTTTTATTTTTTAATTTTGTGGTGTTCAATATGGTAGTCACTTCAAATGTGGCTGGCTCAAATTGGAATGTACTAAAAAAGTACATACAGGATTTTCCACACATTCAATAATTATCCTAGCAGTGTGTTAATTATCACCTGGGGTTCTACCTAATTATTAAACTAGGTAAAGTAGAATTGTGTCACTACCCCCCCCCCCAAATGTTTCTTATTCAATTTTGTGACCTGACCAACTTGACCCAGTACCTTTAGAACCCAGTACCATGTCCTCTGCCACTTCCTAATAACACATGTTGAATAGGCCCTGGATCTCCACACTGCTCTTGGCACCCACTTTGGGACTTTCATTGGAAATTCACTGAATCTATAGCTAAAGATAGGCAAAATTGAGTTTTTACAGGAATAGATGATTTCTTTCCTCTTCTTAAGTAATTCTTAATTGGTTTGTTAAAATTTTGTAATTTGTTCTATTAAAGGTTTACATGCCACTGAAAATATCTTGCTCCTGATATAGAAATACAATGGACTTTTATGTGTTTTTATATCAAAAAAATTTCCACACCTTATTAAATGCCTTAATATTTCTATAGTTTCTTTTAGATATTTACACTGATGAAAATTTTACCTGCAAAAATGAGAATTTTCCTCCCTATTGCTTTACTTTCTCTACTCCATTGTACTAGCTAGATCCCACAGTCAACAGTTGAAGAGAAGTGGTGGTGACGGTAATTTTTATCTTTTTCTTGCTCTTAAAGAAAATGCCTTCAATGTTACAGTTTTAGTTTTTATGTTTATTGTAAATTTTTTGTTTGTGTGGTTTTTATTCCCTTTTAGGAAGTTAATGAATTTTTATACTTTTCCTAATTTGCTAAAATATTTTATAAATCATGTGTGAATATTGAATTAAAAAATTTTTTTTTCTGGCCCTGGCTGGTGGCTCAATGGATAAGGCACTGGCCTGTGAACCCAAGGGTCGCTGGTTCGATTCCCAGCCAGGGCACATAACCAGGTTGCAAGCCAGGTCTCCAGCCAGGTTACTAGCTGGAGGCAGGTGAAGGCAACTGTACATTGATGTTTCTATCCCTCTCTGCTTCTTTCCTTTCCCGTCTTTGGAAATAATAAATAAAATCTTTAAAAAATTTTTTTCTACATCTATTAAAATAATCATGTGTTTTTTCTCCCTTTAACAGTGTGATAAATTATAGTAATTGATTTTCTGTTATTAATACAACATTGCATTTCTGGGACAAATTTACCATTCTTAAGATATATTAAGTTCTTAACTATTTCTGCATACTGATTACTAATATTTTATTTAATTACTAATATTCTACATTTTTTCAAGCATGTACTTTTTATATAATTTTTATTTATTTGACTACTATGGTCAGGTTTGAACATCAGAATGCTGGACTCGTAAAATGAGATAGGATGTAGCCTCCCTCTATTCTCTTGGGAGAGTTTTATGGAAAACTGAAATTATTTTTTCTTTATATGTGTGGTAAAAGCTACTTTGCAAAGTTGTCTGGGTCTGGTGTTATTTTTGTAGGAAAAATTTTATTGACTTTGAATCATCTTTACTCAAGGAAAATATGTATTTCTTGGTATTTTATGAGACACCAATTCCCTGGCAGGTGAGTCATAGTACTTTTACTTTACCAAATTATACCAGCATCATTGTTGATGAGAAAGAATATACTTACCAAACTTCTACCAACAGTGGCTAGAGATTCCTGAGTATTCTATTTCTGTGGCAGGATTACTGACATCTCATTAGATATAACTTTACAATTCATATGTGAGAACAAAAAATTGTCAGTGTAGTGTATGCATTTTGTAAATCTAGTTTTGGAAAGTGGTGACCTTAAAATATAAGATGAATTTCTTGCGTGCAAACTTGGTGTGGCATTTATGCTTATTCAGAACAATTTTGGGAAATTTCAAATTATTTTTATCTGTGCATGGCTTTCCTTTCCTTTCATCATTCCTTGGATATATTTTGGCTATGTTCTTTCAAGTGAGGTAACTACAGTTGAGCTCCATTTTTGGATGCGGTTAGGCTATATCCAGGACTACTATCACTTCCCTAGATTTAGATATAAACCTATCATTCTGATTTCCAATTTCTGGCTTGCCCTGTTAAGATCTTGGAAGTCATCATTCTTGTTCTCACAATAAAGTTAACAAACAGAACTCAACAACTCTTTCCAGATCCACCTGCGAATTAAGTTCACAGAGCAATCCACTGCCACAGAAACTAAAGAGAGAGAGAGAGAGAGGGACGGATACTGATGATCATGGCTGTGGGAGCAGAAGCCTGAATCTGGAGACAGCACCTGTAGGAATACCTTAACTGACAAATCTCTGGAGGCTCATTGTGGGTAAACTTCACACCGCAGGTCTTCCTCCATATTCTCAGGGTGAAAATCAGAGGAAAGTTCCCTACTGCTTCTGGCAGAGGGAAGGGGAAAGGAGTAACTTTGAAATATACCCAGAGCTTCCCACTCTTCATAACAAAGGCCTGTCCTCATGGGAAACTATTTACCACAGCTTGACTAATGTGGGGTGGGGGGGGGACGATGACATCCAACTCCAGCCCCTCTAGCCTTCCTGTCTCACCTAAGGACGGAATGGTGGAGGGTAGAATTTAGTACTGTACTTATGAAAATCAGTGCGGAGTACAGGCTTACTGAAAGATTAATATGTAACCATAGGACTAGAAAGAGTCCCCTCCCTCAACATCCTTCTCCCTCATTGATAGGGCCCATGCACAATAACAGTAAATTACAACCAAAAGAACTGCAAAGCTCAGACCATTTTAAAGAAAGAGTCTCACCCTGGTTGGTGGCTCAATGGATAAGGTGCCAGCCTGCAAACCCAAAGGTTGCTGGTTTGATTCTCAGCCAGGGCACATAACCAGGTTGCAAGCCAGGTCTCCAGCCAGCTCTGTGGCTGGAGGCAGGTGAAAGGCAACCATACATAGATGCTTCTCTCCCTTCCTTCCTTCTTGCCCATGTCTTAAAATAATAAATAAAATCTTTAAAAAAAAAAAGAAGGAGTTTCTATGGAAATCCAAAGAAAGCTGGAATCACTTAAAAAATTAAGAACACTAAAGGAAATATTAGCTTCTGACTTCTCTGGCTGCAACAAATATTAAAGAGCCTAAATTTATCATTCTAACATTTTATTGAATTTGTGTGGTCACTCTAATGTTTTTCCAAAGGAGCACCTTTTAACACTATTTTGTTATTTTACTTTTTATATACACTGTATAATACATCATATATATATATATATATATATATATATACACACACACAATTCTATAATACATCATCTGTATATTACATTGTGTTCACCATAACAAGTCAAGCCTCCTTCCATTGCCACTTATACCCCCTTTACTCTGTTCTGCCCTTCCATGCTGTCACAAAGGTAAGATTTTTTTCTATTTAATGGCTGAGTTGTATTTTATAACTGTATCTAGCTATTTTACCCACTCATTTACTTGGGCTGCTTCCAAATCTTAGCTATTGTAAATAATGCTGTAATGAACATAATGGTGCATATTTTTTTTGAGTTAGTGCTTTGAGTTTCTTCAGATGTATTCCCAGAAGTGGAACCTCTAGATCATAAGGCAATTTCATATTTCATTTCTTGAGAAAACTTCATTCCACAGTGGCTGCATTCATCTGCATTCCCACCAACAGTGCGGGAGGGCACCCTGTTTTCCATATCCTCTCTAGCACTTGTTGTTTATTGATTATTGATGATATCCATGATGACAGGTATAAGGTGGTATCCCATTGTGGTTTTAATTTGCATTCCTCTGATGATTAGTGACATTGAGCATCTTTTCATATGTCCATTGGCCATCTAGATGTCTTCCTCAGAAAAGTGTCTGTTCATGTCCTTGCCTATTTTTTAAAATTAGAAGGTTTGTTTTTTGGTGTTGAGTTTAAGTTCTTTATAATTTTTGGATACTAACCCCTTATCAGGTGTATCATTGGTGAATATATCTTTCCATTCAGTGGGTTGTCTTTTCATTTCATTGATGATTTCCTTGATATAAAAAGTTTTTAGTTTGATGTAGTCCCATTTATTTTATTTTGTTTCCCTTGTTTGGGGAAATATATCAGAAAAAAAAATGTTGCTATAAGAAATGTCCAAAATTTTACTATCTTTTCTTTTAAGGTTTTTATGGCTTTCTGTCTAACATTTATGTCTTTAATCCATTTTGAGTTTACTTTTATGTATGGTGTAAAAAGATGTCCTATTTCTTTTTTTTTCTTTGCATGTATGTGTCCATTTTTCCAACACCATTTATTGAATAGACTATGTTTATGTTTACTCCATTGTATATTTTCCTTCTTTGTTGAATATTACTTGACCATAAAAATGTGAGTTTATTTCTGGACTATTCTTTTTCATTGACCTTTATGTCTGTTTTTATGCCAGTACTATGCTGTTTTGATTACTATGGCCTTATAGTATACTTTGATATCAGATAGCATGATTCCTTCAGCTTTGTTCTTTCTCAAAATTTCTGCGGATATTAGGAGTCTTTTGTGGTTTTATATAATTTTTTAAAAAGATTTTATTTATTATTTTTATTTTTATTTATTTATTTATTTTTAAGACTTTATTTCATTATTTCTAGAAAGAGGGGAAGGGAGAGAGGCAGAGAGGGAGAGAGACATCAGGGTATGGTTGTCTTTCACCTGACTCCAGCCACAGATCTGACTGGAGACCTGGTTTGCAACCTTGTTATGTGCCCTGGCTGGGGAATCGAACCTGCAACCTTTGGGTTCGCAGGCCGGCGCCTTACCCACTGTGCTACCAGCCAGGGCTATTTATTATTTTTAGAGAGAGAGGAAAGGAGAGAGTCAGAGAGGGAGAGAGAGATCAATGTGTAGTTGCCTTTCATCTGCTTCCAGCTATGGACCTGGCTTGCAACCTGATTATGTGCCCTGACTGGGAATTGAACCAGTGACTCTTGAGTTCACAGGCCGGTCTTCGATACACTGAACAACAACAGCCAGGGCCTAAATTTTTCAAATACATTTTTTAGTTCTGTGAAATACATCATTGGTATCTTGATAGGAACTGTATCAAATCAATAGATTGCTTTGGGTAGTATAAACATTTTAATGATGTTAATTCTTCCTATCCATGAACACAGTATATGCTTCCACTTATCTGAATCTTCTAATAATTTTTTAATATATTTTATTTATTTTGTTATTACAGTTATCCCAACTCCCCCCCCCCCTTTTCCTCCCTCCACCCATTACCCCATTCCCTCCAGCAATGCCCCCCTTAGTTCATGTCCATGAGTTCTTTGGCTTCTCTGTTTCCTTTGTTCTTTTTAACATCCCCCTGTCTATTCTGTAACCACCAATGTGTACTTTTTTTTTTCCCTTTCACATCCAGACAATTTACCATTTAATTACTGCCTTCTGTCAGCTTCTCAAATCATATTAATACAAAGTTTTCTTTTCATTATTCCAAAATGACTACATTAATTCATTTGTTTAAAGAATTACTCTTTGAAAGAAGTAAGACTTGTGCACAGACTAAATAAATAAATAAATAAAGCTGCCATTTAAGATGGAAAACTCCAAAAAGAATAAAGTGTAGTTCCAGTTGAATTTTCTCATTCTTTAGCATCTCATAGTTTTCTGAATATTGGTCTTCTACCTCTTGGTTAAATTTATTCCTAGATATTGATTTGCGGATATTGTGCCAAACTTGCATGCACAAAATAAATTCTAGTAGATCTTTTTAATGTATTGTTGAGTCTGTTTTTGAAATATTTTGTTGAGGATTTAGCCTCTATGTTCATCAGGGATATTGGTCAATAGTTTCCTTTCCCCTAATGTCTTTATCTGGTTTTGAAATTAGAATAGTGCTGCCCTTGTAAAATGAGCTTGAGAGTCTTCTCTTGAAATTTTGAAATAGTTTGAAAAGGACAAGTGTTAGATTTTTTTGAGTGCATGGTAAAATTAACCTGAGAAGCCATCTGGTGCAGGACTTTTGTTTGTTGAAAGATTTTATTTTTTACTGTGTCATTTTTTAAAATTGAATTTTATTATTGTTGTATTACATCCATCCACTTCTTACTTTCCTCTGCCCACTTCCCCCACAAAGTCACTCCCCCACAAAGTCAATTCCACTTCTTGTCCATGTCCATGGTTCTTCCATGCTAGTTCCTTGACTAAACTGCTCCCCTTCTTTGCCTCCTCCTCTCCCCTCCCCACTTCCCTCTGCCCACTGAAGGTCTATTCATTGTATTCATGTATCTGGTTCTGTTTTGCTTGTTTGCTTGTTTTGTTCATTATTGTCCTGTAATGGGTGAGATCATATGGTATTTGTCTTTCACTGACTGGCTTATTTTACTAAGCATAATACTCTCCAGTTCCATCCATGTTGTTGCAAAGGGTAGGAGTTCCTTCTTTCTTTTTGCTGTGTGGTATTCCGTTGTGTAAATGAATCAAAGTTTTTTGATCCAATCATCCACTGATGGACACTTAGGCTGTTTCCAGCACTTGGCTATTGTAAATAACACTGCTACAAACATAGGGGTACATAGGTTCTTATGAATTGGTGTTTCAGGGTTCTTCAGGTATAGTCCTAGTAGTGGAATTGCTGGATCAAAAGGCAGTTCCATTTTTAGTTTTTTAAGGAAACTCCATATTGTTTTCCATAGTGGTTGCTCCAGCCTGCATTCCCACCAGCAGTGCACCAGGATTCCCTTTTTCCCCACATCCTCACCAACACTTGTTTGTTGATTTGTTGATGATGGTCATTCTGACAGGTGTGAGGTGGTATCTCATTGTGGTTTTAATTTGCATCTCTCAGATGGTAAGTGATGTTGAGCATTAGTTCGTATGCCTTTGGGCCCTTAGTATGTCTTCCTCAGAGAGTTTTCTGTTCAGGTCCTTTGCCCATTTTTTAATTGGGCTGTCTGTCTCCCTGGTGTTGAGTCACATAAGTTGTTTATGTATTTTGGAGATCAAACCCTAGTCTGTGGTATCATTGGCAAATGTGTTTTCCTGTACAGTTGGTTCCCTTTTTTAAAAATTTAATTTTATTGTTGTATTACATCCATCCTTTTTTTGCTCCCCTCTATCCCCCTCCCCACCCACCCATTCCCTGCAAAGTCAATCCCACCTGTTGTCCATGTCTATGGTTCCTTTATACTAGGTTCTTGTTTAAATTGCTTCCCTTCCTTGCCTCTTCCTCCCTCTCCCCCAAGCCTTCTTCCCCCGACCACTGGAGGTCTATTCACTGTATTCATATATTTGGTTCTGTTTTGCTTGTTGTTAGTTTTGTTCACTCTTGTCCTGTAATGGGTGAGATCATATGATATTTGTCCTTCACTGACTGGCTTATTTCACTAAGCATAATACTCTCCAGTTCCATCCACATTGTTGCAAAGGGTAGGAGTTCCCTCTTTCCTTCTGCTGTATAGTATTCCATTGTGTAAATGTACCAAAGTTTTTTGATCCAATCATCCACTGATGGGCATTTAGGCTGTTTCCAGCACTTGGCTATTGTAAATAGTGCTGCTATGAACATAGGTGTACATAGGTTCTTATGAATTGATATTTCAGGATTCTTTGGGTATAGTCCCAGTAGTGGAATCGCTGGATCAAAAGGCAATTCCATTTTTAGGTTTTTGAGGAAACCCCATACTGTTTTCCACAGTGGCTGCACCAGCCTACATTCCCACCAACAGTGCAAGAGGGTTCCCTTTGCCCCACATCCTCACCAGCACTTGTTGTTTGTTGATTTGTTGATGATTGCCATTCTGATAGGTAGTCAGACAGGTAGTATCTTATTGTGGTTTTAATTTGCATCTCTCTGATGACTAGTGATGTTGAGCATTCTTTCATATGCCTCAAATGAGGCATACAAATAGGCCCTTTGTATGTCTTCCTCAGTGAGTAGTCTGTTCAGGTCCTTTGCCCATTTTTTAATTGGGCTGTCTGTCTCCCTGGTGTTGAGTTGCATTAGTTCTTTATATATTTTGGAGATCAGACCCTTGTCTGAGGTATCATTGGCAATTATGTTTTCCCATACAGCTGGTTTCCTTTGAATTTTGCTGATGTTTTCTTTAGCTGAACAGAAACTTTTCAATTTGATATAGTCCCATTTGTTGTCTTGTTCTTTGATTTCCTTTGCCCTTGGAGAAGTATTAGTAAACATATTTCTGCATAGAATATCTAAAATTTTACTGCCTATATTTTTCTCTAGGACCCTTACGGTGGCACTACTTATGTTTAAGTCCTTTAGCCATCTTGAGTTTATCCTGGTGTATGGTGTAAGTAATTTTATCTTTTTGCATGTTGCTGTCCAGTTCTCCCAACACCACTTGTTGAAGAAACTGTTTTTACTCCATTTTATATTTCTTCCCCATTTGTCAAATATTAATTGACCATAGAGTCCTGGGTTTATTTCTGGGATCTCTATTCTGTTCCATTGATCTATATGGCTAGTCTTATGTCATTATCAGACTGTGTTGATGACAGTAGCCTTGTAGTATAGTTTGATGTCCAGTATTGTGACTCCTCCTAACTTGTTCTTCTTTCTCAAGATTGCGGTGGCTATTTATGGGCATTTTTGGCTCCATATAAATTTTTAAAGTATTTTTTTTCTATATCTGTGAAGTATGTCATTGGTATATTAATTGGGATTGCATTAAACCTATATATTGCTTTAGGTAGTATGGACATTTTAAGGATGTTAATTGTTCCCATCCATGAACATGGTATATACTTCCATTTATTTGTATCTTCCTTGATTTCTTTCTTCAGTGTTCTTTAGTTTCCTGAGTACAGGTCTTTTACCTCCTTGGTTAAGTTTATTCCTAGGTATTTTATTTTTCTTGTTACTATGGTAAATGAGATTTGTTTTCTAGCTCCTATCTCTGATAGTATGTCAATTTTATTAGTCATAATATATCTAGTCAAATTCCCTAATTCTTCTTTTTATTTTTTTTCAGGTTTCTTCTTTATTCTATTAGCAGGTAAATTATATTAATTGATTCATTTAAAATTAATTTATTCTTATTGTATTACAATTGTTTCACCACCACCACCCCCATTGCTCTCCCCTGTTTTACCTACCCCATCCATCCTCCCATAGTAAATTCCCACCTTGCTATTCATATCCATGGTTCTTTCATATTAGCTCCTTGAATAAATCCTTCCCCTTTTCTCCTGACTCTTTTCCTCCCTCCACTTCTCTGGTCACCATCATTTTGCTCCTTATTTCCTTGTCTTGGGTTCCATTCTGCTCATCTACTTGTTTTGTTTCTTAGTTTACTGTATTAGGTGGGATCAAATGGTATTGGTCTTTTGCTGCCTGCCTTATTTCACTAAGTGTAGTATTCTCCAGTTCCAGTCATGTTATTACAAAAGGTAGGAGTTCCTTCTTTCTTTCGGCTATATAATATTCTATTGAGTAAATGTACCACTTAGGCTGTTTCCAGCATTTTTAAAAGATTTTATTCACTGTTTTTAGAGAGAAGGGCAGGGAGGGAAGAAGAAAGGGAGAGAAGCACCAATGTATGGTTGCCTTTCACGTGTCTTCAGCTGGGGACCTGGCTGGAGACCTGGCTGGAGACCTGGCTTGCAACCTGTTTATGTGACCCGACTGGGGAATCAAACCAGTGACTTTTGGGTTTACAAGCCGTTGCTCAATCCATTGAGCCACACCAGCCAGGGCTTGGATAAAATCTTTAAAATAAATAAAAATAAAAAATGTCTTCAATTTCTGCATATTGACTTTGTATCCAGGTATTTTGCCAAATTCATTTATTAGATCAAGTAGTTTTTTGAAGGAGTCTATACAGTTTTCTATATACACGATCATGTCATCTGCAGATAATGACAGTTTTATTTCCTCCTTTCCAATTTGGATGCCTTTGATTCCTTTTTCTTGTCTGACCACTAGGCTAGAACTTCCAAAACTATGTTGAATAGAAATGAAGAGAGTGAACACCCTTATCTTGACCCTGATCTTAAGTGGAAGTCTTTCAGGTTTTGCCTATTGAGTATGTTAGCCGCAGACTTCTTGTATATGGCCTTTATTATGTTGAGGTATGCTCCCTCTATCCCCACTTTTCTGAGCATTTTTATCATAAATGGGTGCTGTACTATTTCAAATGCTTTTTCAGCATCTTTTGATATGATCATATGGTTTTTATCTTTCTTTTTTATGTGGTGTATTATGTTTATTGATTTGCAAATATTGTGCCATTCTTGCATCCCTGAGAGGAAGCACACAACTATGGTGTATCATTTTTTAATGTATTGCTAGATCTGGTTTACCAAGGTTTGGCTGAGGATTTTAACATCTATGTTCATCAGTGATATTGGCCTATGGTTTCCTTTCTTTGTTGTGTCTTGACCCTAGTTTTGGGATTAAAATAATAATGGCCTCATAGGAAGAGTTTGGGAGTCTTCCATTTTCTTGGATTTTTGGTAACAGAATGAGAAGGATAGGAATTAGTTCATTCCTAAATGTTTGGTCAAATTCACCCATGTAGCCATCCAGTCTGGGGCTTTTGTGTGCCAGGAGTTTTTTGATTACTGCTTCAATTTCACTAGTTATTGATTTATTCATGCTTTCTGCTTCTTCTTGATTAACTTTTGGAAGATTACATGTTTCCAGAAATTTGTCCATTTCACTCAGGTTATCAATTTTTTTGTTATATAGCTGTTCATAGTAATTACTTATAATTCTTTGTATTTCTATGGTATCAGTTGTGATTTCTTCTCTTTAATTTCTAATTTTATTCATATGGGCCTTTTATCTTTTTTTCTTGGTGAGTATCAATTTTGCTTATCTTTTCATAGAACCAACTCCTGGATTTATTGATCTTATAAATTGTTCTTTTAGTCTCTATATCATTTAATTCTGCTTTATTCTTGGTTATTTCCTTCCTTTACTTGCTCTGGGCTTTGTTTGTTGTGTTCCTCTAGATCTTTTAGTTTACGGTTATTTATTAAGGTTCTTCGATTCTTTTTAGGTAGGCCTGTATTGCTATGAACTTCCCTCTGAGGACTGCCTTTGCTGTGTCCCACAGATTTTGGGCCGTTGTGTGTTCATTCTCATTTGTTTCCAGAAACTTTCAGATTTCTTTCTTGATCTCATTGTAAACCCAATCATTATGTAATAGCATGTTATTCAGTTTCCATGTATTTAAACATATTTTTTTTTTCTTGAGGTGGTTACTCATTTCAAGCCATTGTGATCTGAGAAGATGCTTGCTATAATTTCAGTTTTCTTGAATTTGTGGTGCTTGTTTTGTGTCCTACCATGTGACCTATCTTTGAGAAAGTTCCAGGTACATTTGAAAAGAATGTGTATTTTGCATCTTTGGGAAGAAAAGTTCTGTATAGGTCAATTAAGTCCATTTGATCTAGAGTGTTGTTCAATGCCACAATATCCCCGGTGTGTTTTTACTAAGAAGGTCTGTCCATTGTTGACAATGGGGTGTTAAAATCCCCTACTATAAGTGTGTTGTTATCTATATCCTTCTTGAAGTCCTCCAAGATTTTTTTTTTTATATTTAGGTGCTCCTATATTGGGTTGCACATATGTTTACAGGAATTATGACTTCTTGATGGATTGCTCCCTTGATTGTTATGAAATGTCCCTCTTTGTTTCTTTTAATGGTCTTGGTTGTGAAATCTCTTTTGTCTGATATGAGTATTGCTGTCCCAGCTTTTTTTTTTTTTTTTTTTTTTTAATGACCATTTGCTTAAAATATGTTTTTTCCCATCCCTTCACATTCAGTCTGACCAACTTTTGGATATGCTGTTTCTGAAGCTTCTTAGTTCCTGCTCTTATGTTGTCTGGTGCAAGGTTCTAAGTGTGTTGATTCTAGAACGTCTTGGAAGGGACTCTGGTGACAGCCAATATCAGATGATGCCTCTGTATGGACCTGTCAACCTGTTTGAAGCCTCAAAGTGATCCACAGTTTGTGGCTGCCAGTGCCTGGAGGTGCATGGGCAGAACCAAGCTCTGCACCAAGGCTAGTTTTTACCAGCAATGGGCCAGGGGGCAAGTCACTAAAAGTCCCAAGGTACACTGAGGTTTGCTTCTGCCTGTCTGTTAGGCTCAATCACTGAAAGATCCTCTGAAAATACTTGAGTTGCATGAGATACATTCTTAGTAAGTCACCAGACAGTGGTGAGCGGTGTTCACCAGATCAATGCAGGTTCAAACTCAGTGTTGGTGCTGGGTTTGAGACCACTCAGCGGATGTCCCTGGGTATACCAAGTCTAGTAGCTGCCACCTGCTGGGTGCACACACACCTTTAGGCGGGGAAGGGTCTCAGGGAATCATCAGGGCCAGAAGAGTTTATCAGGCCTAAACAGACCAAGATTTGGCCATGTGAGGGGAGGGCTCTGTATCAGTTGGACATGCAAGCAAAAAAATGGCCCCTGATCTAAAACCACACAACTCACTGACACACCCTGAGTTTTCCTGGACATCCACACCTTAGCCCAGGCTCCTGACTCCTCAGCAGGGCATGAGCTCCACATGTTAAGGCAACTGTGTCTAGGTAGTTGGTCTATTGCATTTTCCCAGTCTGTTGATGTAAGAAAGGTAGTCTTCCACTCAATAAAGAAGGTGTTTTCAGTTAGGAGGGTGATTCAGCCCAGGTATTCCACTGGCTGTCACTTCAGCTCTCTCCCCAGAGCCACAAGCCTGTCTTTCTTCAGGCAACTTTAGTCTGCTCTTCCATCCCACTGCTGGGGCCCAGGCTGAGTGGCTATGAATGAGGATTTTTTGTGTGTGCATTAGCCACTTAAGAGGGTGCCTACATCTGTAGCATGGTCTCCCTGGTGGACAGAATCCCTGCTGATTCTCGTAGCTAGATGTTATGTGGGTGCCTCTTCTGGGATCTGGTGCTTTGACCTGGGAAGCCTGGCTTGCAGTTAAATTTGATGCTCTTGAGGGAAAACTTTGCAGCTGAGATATTCCTCTAGAACCTCATCTAGTACCCATGATGGTGAGGTCAGTCTTTTTCATGTTTCTGCCCTTCCTACCAGTCTTGATGTGGCATCTTCTTTAAATCCATGGTTGTAAGAGTTTTGCTTAGTTAGTCTTCATTTGTTTTTTGTTTTTTAAAGGTTTTTTGCTCTATGTTTTAGTTATATATATAATTCCAGTTTGGTCCTGGGAGGAGGTGAGTGTAACAACCACCTACTCCACTATCATCTTTGATTCTCTCTGTTATTGTATTTTTTTATGTGTGGTGCTATTAAGCCACAGCCTACATTTTTATACAGTTCCTTTTCAACCCAGGTATAGGATTTTACATTTCTCTCTGCCTTGTGAACACTTATGCTGGCTAATGATGCAGGTACCTATACTACCCACTTATTGTGCAACAAGAAAATGATGTGTGGTATGTTCCAAGGTTGTTGGCTTATCTAAGTTACCCTACATAGGAAGCCTTCCCATAAGCCCAGGATACTCCTAAGCTTTCAAAATAGAGGATAAATCAAGGACACCCCAAGGAAGCAGTGGAAACATGGGAAGTTTGGATTGTATTGTTCAGATCTATCCTAAGAACTGTATTTGTCCTTCACCTGCCCCATTGCTCAGTCCCATTAAGAAGCAATAGTGAACCCTTCAGCCATCACAAAGGATCCTAACACCACCATTATAAAGGGCACAGACATTTTCTATCTCTCTGATATCTGTTTTCCTACCATTCTGTTGTGAATTAACTCTATTAAAAAAAAAAAACAAACCAAAAACAAAAACAAATGAATGAACTTAAAGTGGAAAAGAATGGCAGAATATCTAATACCAGAGAGGAAATATAATTTGGTAGAAGTGGCATTAATATTTAAAATTGCTATTTTGAAACAAGAATTAACCACTTCAGTGCTCGTTTAGCCAAGTATTCATCTGAAACTCTGTTTTCTCATTGATGAAGTGGAGATACTATCTTCCTTAGTTACTATGACTTATTTATGATAGTATAAACATGTGATTACATGTAGAACCATACAAAACCCTGGTTGCATCATTCTTAATATGTTTGCACTACTTTTATCTGAATTTATTGAGCACATGTTATCACTGATTGCTGTAAATTGACTCCAATTGAGAAAAAAGTCTAAGAGACCATCAAATGGGGGGATATCTTAGTGTTTTTGGATTCTCCATATTCACATATCCAAGGGTGACTTTTCCTTACAAGAGGAGTACAAAAATGGGACAGTGATAATCAACTACAGGTCTGAGATCCAGGTGACTATATGAAAAATATGCACAAGGGATCCTCAAGCCTAAATATCTATATGAATCCTTTACCTATCACTATTTTCAACTTGGTCTCAAATTTTGGGTAAGAAAATGAGACTTGTATGAAGTACTTTGTGCAAAATATTTGATTGTGAGGTTTTCCTCTGAATTTTTTCTCTTACATGATGAAGGCCTGCTTTTGAAATATTACTCAATGTGTATTAAGTACATTGAACACCAGGAGATAGAAACCATGAACACATCCTTTATCTTTGGGAATCTTACAATATAGTGGAAAACACCCAGTTTTTCAAACATTCGGTCAAGCACTGAAAACACATGAGGTGAAGAGGTTTAAATCACTATTCAGTGTTCGATTGCTCCTGATATTCATCTTAAAACTAAATTGCCATTTTCAAAAAGGCTCAATTTATAAATGTCCTTTCTTTAGTATATTTTCAAGGAGGTTGCAATAACAGATAAAAATAAATGTATAAAGAAGAGTAACCAGGGCAGAGGAAACAGAAGTCAGGCCTGCATCTATAACTTATTCACCATGTGGTTGGTCAAAACCACAGCTTTGAGGGAAGAGGCAAAGAGGAAGAATGCTGTAATTTTACCAGAGCTAAAATCATGAAAGTATCTCTTTCGGACAAAAAAAAAAAAAAAAAAAAAGAAGAAGACGAAGAATAAGAAGAAGGAAGGAAGGAAGAGGGGCAAGGATAGCATTATATTTTACTTGCTAATTTGTAACTGCAATTAAGGTTAAAGTCATACTTCCCTTCACAAGCATAACTGAAAGCATTATGAGCAAGGGAGTTTTGTTTGTAAAGAACTTTTCAAAATGCTGTTTTTCTCCTGGAAAATGTGGTTCATCTAATTGATGGCTAAGGAAAACCATCTTTTTAAATTTCCCACTCAGTGAGTCAACCTGGGGTGTGTCTGCCTTGTAGCATCCTGTGAGATCCAGTAACCTAAAGTGGCATGACCGATGCAGCCCCAACCTCATGCGTCAAGAGGAGCTACCGGGTGCTGGGAAACCAGAGGGAGCCCAGTTTTCTAAACAGAGTGGTTAACAAAATTGCATGTTAGGAAGCAGGGTTTTGTTCTTTAAAGACTCATTACCTATTTTTAAAATGAACCTGTCTAGTGGTTCCTATGAACACTTAGAAGTCTACAATTGGTAAAGGCCAGGTAATTACTCCAACTGAAGGACAGATATCACCTTAGAGTTTCCTCATGTTTACCTTGAAGGGAACTTCCGTACTATCCTCAGCTGCATTAAGTGGAGATGAAATGAAGAAGTCCTTTTCCAAACATAACTTCAGACACTGACAAAACAGAATGAATACTGAATCAGCTAATGAAACATCAAACACTGGGGAAAGAAAATAAGTAGTAATAAAAAAGTCCTTATAGTCTTGCCCTGTATCATAGCTTCTTTCCAAAACAAGAGATGTGTTTGAATAGGTAATTTAGGGGTAGATTGGAAAAGGACAGAGATGATAAATGGAAAAAATATTAAATCAAATTTGTTGAAAAAATTATCTACCTGTTTTATTTTAGGTAGTACAGAATAAGCGTTTATCTGGGTATATTAAAAGTGAATTTGAATAGTATATGAGACTCCTTTAAAGTTTACCTCGTTAAACTTGCAGAGTTAGTTCTTTAGTAAGTTATAGAAGCTATGAAATGAACCAAGATGCAAGTGTATTCTCAGAGTAAAAAGCCTTTACTCAAATTTTCCGGATTAATATATGAGATAGATTAAGGTCATAGGGAGAATGGCTGGGACATCAGCTAAGTTTCATAAGAATGTGTCTAAGGCTGTATGAAATTTTTACTTTCAGGAATAAGCAATGTATAGAGATTTGCTATAACTTGAACTTTTTTTACATGATTAAGAATAAGATAAAAATGTATTAGAGCCTGGGTAACACAAAGTTAGAGAAGTAAATGAGCTTAAAATAAGCAATATTTTATACAAACAATGTATCATAGGAAAATATCTTAACAGAACAAATTAAATAATACTATCACAACTTTAGATCTCTAGGAACCTCATCAAGATTGTCAAACTATGATCCTCTATCCACTTCTGGCAGAGGTTTCAGGATGCTAGGGTGTTTATAATGATGGAAACATTATAGATCTAAGAGGATTGTCCAGAGGGTTGAGCCTGAGAAAACACATGTTTCTTGGTTCTCTGGTGCTTTCTTGACTGCTCATTAGCAACAGTATAATTTTTACTACTCTACAATCCAAGAAACATCACAATTATATTCCCAAATCATGATGATCAGCTCTGGTCAGTTCTAGATGTGGAAGGTTATGTCCACCCATGGAGGACTGTGAAGTCTCTCTTCACTCAGAGTTGGCTACTGAAAATGAAGACAAAGGACTGACAAAACTACACTGTCCTTGATAGTGATAAAATTATTTTAAAATTGTGAATATCTGATGAATTTTTTACATTAGTTTTTGGACTTCTTCCTTAAATATTTGCAAAAGCCATTGTAACTGTAGATTCTCTGCCTTTTTCTTTATTTAGTTTCAGCTTGATTGAGGTATATCAATATATAAAATTACAAGATATTTAATTGGTGCGATGTGGTGAATTGATATATGTATTCATTGTGAAAGATCCCCTACTGTCCAGTTAATTAATATATCTATCACTTTTTATTTGTTTGTATGCTTAAATATTCATGTTTTACTCTCTTAGCAAATTTCCATTGTATAATACAGTATTATCCAGTATAGTCACCACGTTTTACACCAGATCCTAGATCCTCAGACCTTATTGATTTTACAGCTGAAAGTATGTTTGCTTTTACCCACCACTCCCTATTCAATCCACACTCCAGCCACTGGCAACCACTATGTACTCTGTTTCTATGAGTTTGATTTTTCTTTTCAGATTTCACATAGTATGTGATATTAGACAGTATTTGTCTGTCTTCGTGTGATTTATTTCATTTGACATGATATTTTCAATTTCCATCCATATTGTTACAAGTGGATTTTCTTCTTTCTCATGGCTAAATAATATTTATTGTATATATATATATATATATATATATATATATATATATATATATGCCACATTTTCTTTAGCCACCTGTTTGGCACTTAAGTTGCCAAACTACCTCGGTTGTTGTAAATAATGCTGCAATGAACATGAGGGTGCGTATATTTCTTCAATATCTTGTTTTTACTTCCTTTGAATACATTTTCAGAAGTGGGATTTCTACAGCATATGGTAGTCTTATTTTTAACTTTTTGAGGAACCTTCATACTGCTTTCCATAGTAGTTGTAATTACATTTCCACCAATAGTTCACAAGGGTTCTCATTTTCTATATCCTTGCCAATACTGGGTACCTCTTGTCTTTTTCATGATGTCCATTCTAATATTGCATGACATGATATCTCATATAGTTTTGATTTGCATTCCTTGATAATTAATAATATTGAGTCCCTTTTCATGTACCTGTTGGCTGTTTGTGTGCTACTTTTAAAAATGTCTATTCGGTTCCTTTGACCATTTTTTCTTTTTCTTTTCTTATATTGTTGTTCAATTACAGTTGTCTTTGTTTTTCCCCTGTTGCTCTCCCCTGCCCCTCTCCTACTGCCACAGTCAATCTCCATCCTATTGTCCATATTCATGGGTCCTTCATGCTGTTCCTTGACTAGACCTTTCCCTTTCTTTCCCCCATTACCCTTTTCCTTCCTCCCCTCTGGTGACCATCAGTTTTTTCCCTTTCTGTTAAATAGATGATTGTGGGGGGTATTTTTGCTGTTGTGTTGTATTTTTATGTGTTATGGACATTAACCTCTTATGAGGTAGATGTTTTGCTAATATTTTCTCCAGTTTGGTAGTATGTTTTTCATTTTGTTGATAGTTTTCTTTGCTATGCAGCAAATTTTTCTAATTTGGTGTAGCTCTACTCATTTTTGTTCTTGTCGCCTCCTTTGCTTTTATCAAATCCAAAAAATCATTGCCATGGTTGATATTAAGGAGTTTACCTCCTGTCTTCTTCCAGGAGTTCTATGGTTTTAGGTCTTATGTTCAAGTCTTTACTACATTGAGTTAATTTTGGTATATGGTGTAAGATAGTGATCAAAGTTCCTTCTTTCCTTTCTTTTTTTTTTTTTCTTTTTGCAAATGGGTGTCCAGTTTTCTTAACACAATTTATTAAAAATGTTATTCTTTCCCTATTGTGTGTTCTTGGCTCCTTTATCATAAATTAATTTACCATATATACATGAATTTATTTATGGGTTTTCTATTCTAGTCCATGGATCTCTGTATCTGTTTTAATGCCAATACCATACTTTTTTATTATAATAACTTTGCAATATAATTTGACATCAGGGAAGTATAATGTCCCTGTCTTTACTCTTTATTTTTTTTTTAAATATTTTATTTCATTATTTTTAGAAGGAGGGGAAGGGAGAGAGGCAGAGAGGGGGAGAGACATCAATGTATGGTTGCCTTTCACCTGCCTCCAGCCACAGACCTGACTGGAGACCTGGTTTGCAACCTTGTTATGTGCCCTGGCTGGGGAATCGAACCTGCGACCTTTGGGTTCTCAGGCCGGCACCGTATCCACTGTGCTACCAGCCAGGGCCCTGTCTTTACTCTTTATCAAGATTTCTTTGGTTATCTGGAATTCTTTGTGGTTCAATTGTTTTACTACTTCTGTGGAAAAGTGCCATTGGAATTCTGATAGGGATTGCAATGAATCTATAGATAGCTTTAGGTAGTACAGACATTTAATAATATTAAGTCTTCTAATATATGAGTACAAAATATATTTCCATTTATTTCTGTCATCTTTAATTTCTTTTATGAATGTCTTCAAGTTTTAAGTGTACAAATTATTTTTTTCAATTTTTGTTAAATTTATTCCTAGGTATTTTATTCATTTTTTGTATTGTAAATGGATTTTGATTTTAACTTTTCTTTCTGACAGTTTTTTACTGGTGTATACAGTAGATATGCAGCTCATTTTTATAAATTGATTCTTTTATCTTGCAATGTGGCTTAATCATTGATAAATTTAACAGTTTTTGTGGAATCTTCAGGGTTTTCTGTAAAATGTTATCTGCAAACAATTTTACTTTTTCCTTTTTGATAAATGACTTATAATTTTGTTTTTTCCCAATTGCTCTGGCTTGAACTTCCAGTGTTATGTTGAATAAAAGTGATAAGGGTAGACATCCATGTTTTGTTTCTGATCTGAGAAGAAAAAGCTTTCTATCCATTTTTCTCTGTTGAGAATGTTATCTGTAAGATTGTCATATATGGTCTTTCTTATGTTGAGGTTGTTCTTCCATACCAAGTTTGTTGAGAGTTTTTTAAAAATCATAAATGGATGTTGAATTTTGTCAAATGCTTTTTATGCATCTAATGAAATAGTCATTTGATTATTATGCTTTATTTTGTGAATGTGATATCACATTGATTAATTTGTGGATGTTGAACAATGTTTTCCTCCTTGGAATAAATCCCAATTAACCATGTTGTATAATCCTTTTCATGTATTGTTCATTTGGCTGACTACTATTTTATTGAGAATTTTTATATCTATGTTTATCAGAAATATTGGTCTGAAACTTTCTTGTAGTACTCTCACTTGATTTTAGTATCAAGGTAATAATGTCTTCTTAAAATAAGTTTAGAAATATTTGCTCCACTTTTATTTCTGGAAGTGTTTGAGAAGGATTGGTATTAATTATTCTTCAAATATTTGGAAGAATTCACCAGTAAAACCACTTAGTCCTGGACTTTTGTTTTGCGGAGGTTTCTGATTACTGAGTTAATCTCCTTAATAATAATTGGTCTGTTTAGACTTTCTATTTTCTCAAACAGAGAATCTCTCAGAGTCAATCTGGCAGGTTATATATTTCTAAGAATTTATCCATTTCTTCTAGATGTCTAATTTTTGGGAATATAATCAGTCATAGTGGTCTTACAAAAAATATTTGTATTTCTGTGGTATCAGTTGTAATGTTTCCCTTTACATTTCTTGTTTTATTTGCGTCTCCTCCATTTTTTTTCAGAGTTTAGCAAAAGTTTGTTGATTTAGTTTATGTTTTCAAAGAAAAATAGCTCTTAATTTATCTTTTCTATTGTCTTTTTAGCGTCTTTTATTTATTTTCTTCTGATCTTTGTTATTTCTTTCTTTTCAATTAAATCTGGAGCCCTGGCTGTTGGCACAGTAGATAAGGTGCCCGCCTGTGAACCCAAAGGTCACTGGTTCGATTCCCTAGCCAGGGCACATAACAAAGTTGCAAGCCAGGTCTCCAGCCAGGTCTGTGGCTGGAGGCAGGTGAAGGGCAATCATACATTGATGTCTATCTCACTCTCTCCCTTCCCCTCCCTCTAAAAATGATAAATAAAATCTTTTTTAAAAAAATTAAAAATATTTGGGCTTTGTTTGTTCTTTATTGATGTTTTGAGGTTTAAATTTAGTTTTGTATTTGGTTTTTTCTTTCTTCTGAATGTAGGCAGTTATCATTGTGAAGTTGTTTTCTTTTTATTCTATTTTCCCCATTACCATTTATCCCCCTTATGCTCCCCTTTCTCCAAAAATCACCACACTGTTCTTCAGGTACATGAGCCCATTTTCCTTTTTGCTTGAACCCTCTTACCCCTTGGCACCTTCTCCAAGAATGGTCAACCTGCTCTCTATCTATGAGTCTGTCTCCTTTTTACTGGTTAGTACAGTTTTTTAGATTCCACATATAAGTGAAATCATATGGTATTTGTCTTTCTCTGACCAGCTTATTTCACTTAGCCTAATGTTCTCCAGGCCTATCCAAGCTGTCACAAAGGTTAAATTTTCTCTTTTTTATTACTGAGTAGTATTCCATGATGTATGTGTAGCATAGTTGATATCCATTTATCTACTGATATCCATTTATCTACTGATGGGCAATTGGGCTGTTTCCATATCTTGTTGATTGTAAACAATGCTGCAATGAATATAGAGGTGCTTATACCCTTTCAAATTAGCGTTTCAGGTTTCTTCAGATAAATTCCCAAAAGTGGAATACCTGGGTCATAAGGCAGTTACATTTTTAATTTTTTGAGGTTTTTCCATACTGCTTTCCACAGTGGCTGCACCAGTCTGCATCCCCACCAACGGTGCAAAGAGTTCCCCTTTTTCCATGCCCTCATCAGCATGTTGTTTGTTAATATATTGATGATAGACATTCTGGCCAATGTGAGGTGATATCTCATTGTGATTTAAAAATTTCTTTTTACTGTATTTTTTAGTGTATTTTATTGGTTATGCTGTTATAATTGTCCCAATTTTCCCCTTTTGCACCCCCCTGCCCAGTACTTCCCTTTCCTTCAGCAATCCCCCCCCCCCATTCCTTAGTTCATGTCCATGGGTCATGCATATAAGTTCTTTGGCTTCTCCATTTACTTTACTATTCTTAACATTCCCCTGTCTATTTTGTTCCTACCAATTATGTTTCTTGATCCCTGCACCTTTTTCCTTATTCTTCCTTCTCCTCCTCCCCACTGATAACCATCCATACAACTTCTATATCTATGGTTCTGTTTCTGCTCTAGTTGTTTGCTTAGTTTATGTTTTTATTTACTTACATTCATTTGTTGATAGTTGTGAGCTTGTTGCCATTTTAATGTTCATAGTTTTTATCTTTTTTTTTTTCTTAAATGTGTCCCTTTAGCATTTCATACAATAAGGCCTTGGTGATGATGAACTCTTTTAGCTTTGCCTTGTCTGGGAAACACTTTATCTGCCCTTCCAATTGAAATGATGGCTTTGCTGGATAGAGTAATCCTTTTAATGCTTTTAGTCATTTTAAAATTTTATTTATTATCTTCAGAGAGAGGGGGAGGGAGAGAGGCAGAGAGACAGAGAGACATCAATGTATAGTTACCTTTCACCTGCCTCCAGCTACAGACCTGGCTGGAGACCTGGCTTGCAACCAGGTTATGTACCCTGGCTGGGAATCGAACCAGCAACCTTGGGTTCGAAGGCTAGATCCTTATCCACTGTGCCACTAGCTAGGGCTTAATCATTTTGAATACTTCTTTCCAGCCCCTTTTTACCTGCAAAGTTTCTTATGAGAAATCAGCTGATAGTCTTATGGGAACTCCTTTGTAGGTAATTTTCTTCTTTTGCTGCTTTTAAGACTCTCTTTATCTTTAACCTTGGCATTTTGATTATGATGTGTCTTGGTGTGGTCCTCTTTGAGTTGAACTTGTTTCCTGGCCTTGCATGTCTATTTCCTTCACCAAATTAGGGAAGTTTTCTCATTATTTTTTCACATATGTTTTTAATTTCTTGCTTTTCCTCTTCTCCTTCTGGAACCCCTATGATTCAGATGTTGTTATATTTAAAATTGTCCCAGAATTTCCTAACCCTCTCCTCCCTTTTCCCAATTGTTGTTTCTTCATTCATTACTAGTTGATTGTTTATTTTTCCTTTATGTCCCAAATCATTGATTTGAACTCTGTTTTCCTTCGTTTCACCATTAACTTTTTGTGGATTTTTCTTCTTGTACTTAGTATAGAGCCTTCACTTTTTCCTTTATGCATTTGTGGTACTCAATCATATCTATGAGCATCATTACCACCAGTGTTTTAAACTCTGCATCTGTTACATTGGCTATGTCCTTGGCACTTAGTTCTCCCTCTGGAGCGTTGATCTGCTTCCTCTTTTGGGCCACAATTCTTTGTCTTCTCAACTTGACAGCCTCCTGTGTTTCTCTGTGTATCATTAGGTAGAACTCTCACAGCTGGTACTTTGTAAGGAGCTTTAGGTATTCTTCAGTGCAGAATGACTAATTAAACAACGTTGTGGCACTCTGTTGGGGGAGGGGGTCAGAGAGGGAACAGTGCTGCTTGCTCAGCACTCCCCATTTTTCAGCCACTTCACCTACTTCCTCTATGCAACTGGTGCCCCTCTAGCTGTTGCCCTGGTAATGGTTTCCAAAGTGGGGGGTCTGCATATGTTCTAGGACCTAGGGGTCCTCTAAACAGTATCTGAAGAGACAGGCAGTTTCTTTTGCTGTCGAACCCCCACTGGCTTTCACAGCCAGAAGCAATGAGACTTTATTTTCCGGGTGCTGGTGCCATGAGCTGCATGGTCTGGCCTGGGACTGGGATCACTCTCCAGGTATCCCTCTTGGCTTTTATAATGTGTGACTACTCTTTCTGACATCCAGCTGCAGCCATAGCCTTGCTATTGCCACCACATCATGTCCTCTCCTCCCAGCCTCCCTATTTCTCCCCTTCTACCCATCTGGATGGGTGCTATTTCTTTATATCTTTGTTTGTTGGATTTCCATGCAATTCAATTTTCTGGTAGTTCTAGTTGTTTTTTGTTTCAAGGTAGATGTAATCCTTCATATGGTTGTGGAAGGAGGCAAAGTGTGTCTACCTATGCCCCCATCTTGGCCAGAATTCATTGCAATTTTAATTTATATTTCTATAATGATTAGTGACATTGGCCATATGTATGTCCTCTTTGGAAAAGTGTCTGTTCAGATCTTTTGTCCATTTCTAATTAACTTGCTTGGTATTTCTGGTGTTGAGTTTTATAAGTTCTTTATAAATTTTGGATATTAACCACTTATCAAATATTTGTGAATATGTTCTTCCATTCAGTGGGTTGTCTTTTGTTTTGTTGATGGTTTCCATTGCTGTGCAAAAACTTTTTAGTTTAATATTTTCCCATTTATTTTTTTATTTTGTTTCACTTGCCTGAGGAGATATCCCAGAAAAAATATTTCTATGAGCATGTCTGAGATTTTACTGCCTATGTTTTCTTCTAAAATTTTTATAGTTCAGATCTACTATTTAAGCCTTTAATCCATTTTGAATTTATTCTTCTGTATGATCTAGTTTCATTTTTCTGCATGTACAGTATGTAGCCAATTTTTCCAACACCACTTATGGAATAAATGATCTTAAACCCATTTTATGTGCTTGCTTCCTCTATCAAATATTAATTAACTATAAAGGCATGGGCTTATTTCTGGGCTCTTTATTCTGTTCCATTGATTGATGTGCTATTTTTATGCCAGCACCATGGAGTTTCCATTACTATGGTCTTATGGCAATGTTTGATATTAAGTAGTATAATCCTCTAACTTCATCCTGTCTCAAGATTCCTCTACTATTCAGGGCCTTTTGGGGTTCTGTATAAGTTTTTGAAATATTTGTTCTAGTTCTGTTAAATATGTCATTGTTGTCTTGATAAGAAGTGCATTAAATCTATAGATTGCTTTGGGTAGCATGGACATTTTAATGATGTTAATTCTTCTTATCTATGAACATGGTATGTGCTTCCACTTATTCATATAGTCTTTCATTTCTTTCTTTAGCATTATATAATTTTACAAGTACAAGTCTTTTACATCCTTAGTTAAATTTATTTTTAGGTATTTCATTGTTTTTGAATGGAATTGTTTTCTTAATTTCTCTTCCTAAAGTTCATTATTGGCATATGAAATGCAACTAATTTCTGCATATAAATTTTGTCACCTGCTACTTTACTAAATTCATTTATCAGTTCTAGTAGTTTCTTGGTAGAATTGTTAAGGTTCTCTATGTACAGTATCATATCATCTGCAAATAAAAAGTTTTACTTCTTCTTTTCCAATTTGAATGCCTTTTATTTTTTCTTCTTCTCTGATTGCTATGGCTAGGACTTTTAGTACCATATTGAATAAGACCATATCTTGGTTCCAATCTTAAGGGGAACACTTGTAGATTTTGCTGGTTGAATGTGATGCTTGTAGTGGGTTAGTCATATATTGCCTTTATTATATTTAGGTATTTTCCCTCTATTTCCACTGTGCTGAGAGTTTTTAAAAAATCATAAATGGGTGCTGGATTTTATTGATATGATCATGTGGTTTTTTAAAACTTTTATTTTATTGTTGTTGTATTACATCCATCCCCTTTTTGCTCTCCTCTGTCCCCCTCCCCACCCACCCATTCCCCCCAAAGTGATCACATGGTTTTTATCCTTCATTTTGCTTATGTGGTATATCACATTTATTGATTTGTAAATGTACCAACCTTGCATTCCTAGAATAAGTTCTTAATCATTGTGTATGAGCTTTTTGATGCAATGCTGTATTCAGTTTGCTAATATTTTGTTGAGGATTTTAGCATCTATGTTCATCAGGGTAATTGGCCTATTTTTTTTTTTTTTTTCTTTATCTGGTTTTGAAATTAGGATAATACTGCTTTCATAAAATGAGCTTGGTTATCTTCCCTCCCCTTGAATTTTTTTGGAATAATTTGAAAAGGAGAGGTGTGAGTTCTTCTAGAATGTTTGGTAAAATTCTCCTGTGAAGCCATCCAAGCCAAGACATTTGTTTCTTGGGAGGTTTTTAAAAAGATTTTTATGTATTATTTTTTGAGAGGGGGGGATGGGGAGAGGCAGAGATGGAGAGAGACATCAATGTATGGTTACATTTCATCTGCCTCCAGCTACAGAACTAGCTGGTTCATAGGCCGGCCCCTTATCCACTGAGCTGCTGGCCAGAACTCTTGGGAGATTTTTTGACTACTGCTCTGATTTCATTAGGTGAAACCTATTCAAGTTTTCTGATTCTTCCTAATTTAGTTTTTGAGATCATATACTTCTAGGAATCTACCCAAGGTTGTGCATTTTGTTAGCATATAGTTGTTCATAATAGTTTCTTACAAATCCTTTGTATTTATTTGATGTCAGGTGTAATTTATCCTCTTTTATTTCTGATTTTAGTTTTTTGGGTCTTCTTTCTTTCTTGATGAGTCTGCTTAAAAGTTTGTCAATCTTCTTTTTCTTTTCAAAGAATCATCTCTTGGATTCATTGATCTTTTGTATAATTTTTAGACTATTTTGTTAATTTCTGCTCTAGTCTTAATTATTTCCTTCTTTCAACTCACCGGGAGCTTTGTCTGGTATTCTTTTTCAAGTTCTTTTAAGTGTAAAGTTAGATTATTTATTGGTGCTTTTTCTTATTTCTTGAGATAAGCCTTTAAAGCTATGAATTTTCCTCTTAGAATTGCTGTCTTGGTGTCCCAAAGATTTCGGGCTGTTATGTTTTCATTTTCATTTGTTTAAAGGTATCTTTCAATTTCTTCCTTGATCTCATTGTTGAGTCTGTCATTGTTTATTTTATTTATATTTTAAAAGATTTTATTTATTATTTTTAGAGAGAGGCAGAGAGGGAGAGAGATATCTATGTATGGTTGCCTTTCACCTGCCTCCAGCTATGGACCTGGCTGAAGACCTGGCTTATAACCTGGTTACGTGCCCTGGCTGGGAATTGAGCCAGTGACTTTTGGGTTTGCAGGCTGGTGCCTTATCCACTATGTCACCAGCCAGGGCTTGACCCTGTCATTGTTTAATGACATGCTATTTAGCTTCCATGTCTTGTGTATTTTTCAATTTTCCTCTTGTGATTGATTTCCACTTTCACAGCATTGTGGTCAGAGATGTTGATATGATTTAATCTTCTTAAATTTATTGAGACTTGTTTTGTGTCCTAACATGTGGTCTATCCTAGAAAACATTCCAGGTGCACTTGAAAAGTATATATATTCTGCTGCTTTGGGGTGAAATGCTCTGTAGATAGCAATTAAATCCATTTGATCTAGTGTGTCATTTGAGGCTGCTTTGTAGGTAACTAACTGATTTTCTCTTGTAGTTTTTAAGATTCTCTCATTATCTTTAAGCTTTCATTATGATGTGTCTTGGTGTGAGCCCTTTGGGTCCATCTTGTTTGGGACTCTGCAGTTTCCAGACTCATGTGTCTTTTTACCTCACCAGGTTAGGGAAGATTGCAATCATATTCTTCAAATATGTTCTCATTCCTTACTCACTCTTTTCTGGTATTCCCATTATGTGGATGTTGTTATGCTTAATGTTTTTTAAAAGGTCTTTTAATTCCTCTCATTAAAAAAAAAATTCTTTTTTGCTGTTCTGCTTAGGTGTTTTTATTTTTCTACTTTGTCTTCCAAATTGCTGCTTAGATTCTCTGTTTCTTCTACCTACTGTTTATTCCTTCCACTGTATAATTATTTCAGATATTGCACTGGTTTTATTTTTTTATGGTTTCTGTCTTTTTTCATGCTGTTGAGTATCCTTATAATCATTACTGTACACTCTATCTGATAAATTGCTTGCCTCCATTTCATTTAGTTCTTTTTCTGGAGAGTTCTTTCTTTCTTTCTTTCTTTCTTTTTGCTTCCTGTTTTAGCTGCTTCTCTGTGTTTGTTTCTACGTATCAGGTAGATCCAAAAAGCCTCTTGTTCAATCCTATATCAGACACTGCCTGTGACTGCCCTTGGGAAACCTGTTTGGAGCTATCAGGAACACACTGCTTGTGACTCCCTCTGATGGGCCTGGGTATGTGCAGACAGAACAAGGCTCTATTCCAAGGCCTAATTATACCAACATGAGGTCTGTGGGAAGGGTGAGTGAGAATCTCAAAGCTCCCATAGATTTTCTTCCATCAGAGGGTGCCTGTTAGTCTTAAAAAGAGAAAATGCCTCCAGCTCTACTCCTCAGCAGCCTGAATTGAGCACTTCAAAGTGATGTGAGAAGGGCTCCTGCAGGTGAGGCTATTCCTTCACCACAGGCTGAGTCCACATGTAAGAAAGTCCTCTGACTGAGAAAGATGACTTTTGCAGTATAAGGAATGGCTCAGCACAGGGATCCTAGTGGCTTATCTTTCAGCTCTCCCCAAAACCACCAACACCAGACTCCTCTCAAATGTCTCTAGTCTTCTGTATCTTACTTCTGCTGAAGCTCAGGGTAAGTAGCTGAAAATGAAGTTTAGTGCATTGGTCCCTTAGCTGGCTCTCTGCTTCTTTAGCTATCTCTCCCTGGTGGACAGAAAACGTGCTGCTTTTCACAACCAGATGTTATTTGGATTCCTTTCCCAGTCTGGTGCTATAGTGTGGGAAGCCCAGATTGTTTTTTAGATCCCACACTTCTTCAGAGGAAATCCCCGGGCAATGATATATCCCTGTAGCACTTCAGCTACCACCCATAGGCGCTCAGCCAGCTCTCTCATACCCTCATACTTCCTACCAGTCTTGCTGTGGTGATGTGGTTTCTTCCACATGTCCTTGGTTATAAGGCTTTTCTCCAGCTAGTGTTCAGTTGATTAATCAGGATTATATTTCTATAATTTGGTGCTGGGAGGAATTTAGTGTAACCTCCTCCTATTCTGCCATCATCTTGGAGCTCATGAACTTTTTTCTCAGGATAGCATTAGTGACATCTTATAAGTTTTTGTATGTCTAATTTCCATTTTCATTTGTTTCTAAAGCTTTAAAAATTTTTCTGTTTTAATTTCTTTTTTGACTCATTGGTTGTTCAGTTATATGTTATTTAATCTTCACATATTTGTGAATTTTCCAGTTTTCTTCTTGTAATTAATTTGTAGTTTCATATCATTGTTGTTGAAAAAGAATTCTTGATATGATTTCAATATGCTTAAATTTACTGATATTTGTTTTGTGGCCTAACATATGTGATTCTGTTGCAGTTGATACTCTGTAAACTTCTGTTTGTTATAACTGATCTAATGTGAAGTTTAAATCTAATATTTTCTTACAGATTTTTTTTTTCTTTTTTTTGCCTAGATGATGTATCCATTATTGAAAGTGGGGTATTGAAGTCCTCTATTATTATTGTATTTCTTGTTTCTGGTTGGTTAATATTTGCTTTATATATTTTGATGTTCCTATGTTGCATGCATAAATATTTGCAAAAATTTATCTTCTTGTTACATTGACCCCTTCTTCATTATATAATTACCTTTTTATCACATTATAATTTTTGGCTTAAAGTTTAATTTGTCTGATATAAATTTAGTTACCCCTGCTTTCTTCTACCTCCCATTTGCATGAAATATATTTTTCCATCTTTTTGTTCTGTTGAATTTTAAAGCAGAAGTGAATCTCTTGTAGGTAGCATATAGTTGGATCTTGGTTTCTCTAATCTATTCAGCCACCTTATTTCTTTTCATTGTATAATTTATCCCATTTACATTTATAGTTATTATTGATATGTGTGGATTTACTATTGCCCTTTTGTTAACTGATTTATAATTCTTTTATTCCCTTCTTTTCTTGCTCTTTTCCTTTGTGATGTAATGATTTCCTGTAATCATACACCTAGATTCCTTCTCTTTATCTTTATCTTTTATGTATCTACTATAGGCTTTTTGCTTTGCAGGTATTATGAAGCTTATACAAAATATTTTATGTTTATAACTGCCTGTTTTAAGCTGATGATAACTTTACATGCATACTAAAGCACTACATTTTTACTCTCACTTCCTACATTTTATGGTGTTTGATGTTACAATTTATACCTTTTTTTACCTTATGCATCCATTAACATCTTATTATAGTTTAGTTATTTTAAGTACTTTTATCTTTTAACCTTTATATTAGATATATGTGATTTATCCACCATTAGAACATTACAGTATTCTGAATTTAAGTATATATTTACTTTTTAATAAAAGATTTTATTGATTACTTTTAGAGGGAGGGGAAGGGAGAGAGGCAGAAAGGGAGAGAAACATCAATGCATGGTTGCCTTCCACCTGCCTCTAGCTAAGGACCTGGCTGGAGACCTGGCTTGCAACCTTGTTATGTGCCCTGGGTGGGAATCAAACCATTGACCTTTGGGTTCGCAAGCTGGCTGGCGCCTTATCCACTGTGCCACCAGCCAGGGCTATATTTACTTTTACCTATGAGATTATGCTTTCATGTTTTCCTATTACTAATTAGTGTCTTTCTTTTTAGCTAAAAGAACCCCCTTAAACATTTATTTTAATAAAAATAATTCACACCCATGGACATTTTCTTTTCATTTCTTTTAGAAAGAGAGAAAAGGAGGAAGGAAGAGAGAGAGAAACATCAATGTGAGAACAATCAAACCCACAACCTAGGTATGTGCTAAGACTGAGAATCAAACCCTGACCTTCCAGTTTATGGGATAATGTTTCAACCAACTGAGCCTCCCTGGTCCAGGCCCTTTAACATTTCTTGTAAGACCAATCTAGTGGTGATGAATTCATTTAGTTTTGTTTCTTTGGAAAATTCCTTACCTCTCCTTCAATTCTGAATGACAACTTTGCCAGGTAGAGTATTTTCAGTTGAATTTTTTCAGCACTTTGAATATTATGCCTTTTTCTTCTGGTTTGCAAAGTTTCTGTTGAAAACACGCTGATAGTTCAATTGAGGTTTCATGTACAAGTATTCTTCCTTGCTGCTTTTAAGATTCATTTCCTTATGTTTAACTTTTATCAGTTTTATTGTAATGTATCTTGATGTAGGTTATTTTGTATTGATCTATTTTGGGACCCTCTAGACTTCTTGGATCTGGATGTCTATTTCTTTTTCCATATTAAAAAAGTTTTAAGCCATTATTATTATTTTTAAGATTTTTATTATTTTTCAGAGAGGAAAGGAGAGAGGCAGAGAGGGAGAGAGACATCAATGTATGGTTACCTTTCACCTGCCTCCAACTAAGGACCTGGATGGACACCTGGATTGCCACCTGGTTATGTGCCCTGGTTGGGAATCGAACCAGCAACCTTTGGGATCTCAGGCTGGTGCCTTATCCACTGTACCACCAGCCAAGGCTAAGCCATTACTTTTTAAATGAGCTTTCTTCTGCTCTTTTCTCTCTGTCTTATCCTTCTGAGACTCCTATAATGCATATACCAAATGTGCTTGATGCTATTTAATTTATTATCTTCACTCTTTTTCATTCTTTTTTCTTTTTTGCTCCTTTTATTGGATGAATTTCACTGCCCTATCTTCAAGTTTGCTGATTCTTTCTTCTACTTTGATTTAGTCTATTATTAACCTCCTCTTGAATTTTTCAGTTTAATTATTGTATTCTTCAGCTTTGTAGTTTCAGTTTGATACTTTTTTATATATTATGTCTTTGTTAAAACTACACTTTTTAATGCAGTATTTTTCTAACTTTAGTAAGCAACTTTATGACCATTATTTTGAATTTCTTTTTTTTTCTTTCAAGTAAATCACTTATCTCTGTTACATTAAGACCTGTTTCTAGAGTTTTATCTCTGTGTCTATCTTGTTCTTTTATTAACATGAGAAATTTTTTCATTAATTTCATGCCAGATGGAATGAAATTATTGGAGAAGACAATAATGCTACAAATATTTATTCTACCAATATATGCTATTAGAGAAAGAATAAAATTTCTAGAAAATAGGAAATTACCAAATTTCTCACTGAGTTACATACAAGATCTTAACTTACTAGAATGGTTCTACCATTTTCTCTCATTATAGTCATGTCAGAACCTATTTAGCAAGTATATCTCTGAGAAAATGACAATATTAACAGTAATTTGGTGTGGCTGGTACTGGTTGACTGAACTAAGAAATATAATTTTACAAGTCTGTATTAAGTGATATAGCAAATAGACAGAAAAATTTTTAATTGCAGAAGCATTAAGAACAAAATGCAATCCTGGCTGGTGTGGCTCAGTGGATTGGTACTGGCCTGCAAACCCAAAGGTGACTGGTTCTATTCCCAAATCAGGGCAAATAACTACGTTGCAAGCCAGGTCTCCAGCCAGGTCCTTAGCTGGAGGCAGGTGAAAGGCAACCATACATTGATGCTTCTCTCCCTTTTTTTCTCCCTCCCTGTCCTTCTCTCTGAAGATAGTGGATAAAAATCTTTTTTTTAAAAAAAACAAAATGCAATTTTACCCATGTCTGTCACCACAACTAACCAACATGATCTGGACATGTTATTGTAATTTTTATTTTCTATACAGCAGTTACAATTACATTTTTATTCATAAATAGAAAATTACTAAAAAACCAAAGAACATAAGTTTTCTCAGATTTAAACCTCTTGAAGAGTCCTCTTGAGTCTAAAGTGTGATAATCATTCAAAATATTGTGCAAATGAAATAGCAAGAACAACAAACTTACAGAGAGTATTAGAGCAAGGAAATGGCATAGGAACACATACAAAGAGTCACAAATGAAAGCTGCTATATAGTAAGGACTGGGTTAGAGGTTTGAAAATCAGATCAACTTCCAGTTTCAGCTTTGACCACCACTCTCATCTTCAAAACAAGAAAAAATCCAAACAAGCTAAAATTCAATGACTTTATACTCATGATACAACTAAGGTCACAGAGCAAACTGCCACCCCGAAATCTGGAGAGACACATGAAAACAAAACATCACATCTGATATCAGCTTACTAGGTATCAACTACTGAAATTATACACAGGAAGACAAAATGTTCATTTTAATGCCTTGCTGGAAGCAAATGTGGACTAGTTTGAGAGTTAAAAACCCTTGAAAGTCCCCACATTTTCATGGGTTTTAACTCCATGATCTTGCAAAATTTCTCATGATAAAGCTTACAGAGGAAAACGTAGGCAGTAAACTTTCAGATATCCTACACAGCAATATTTTTACCAGTATACCTCCCAGAGCAAGGGATATAAAAAAAGAATAAACAAATTGGACTACATCAAACTAAAAAGTTTCTCCTCAGCTAAAGAAAACATCAGCAAAATGAAAAGGGAACCAACTGTACGGGAAAACATATTTGCCAATGATATCTCAGATAAGGGTGTGATCTCCAAAAACTACAAAGAACTTATACAATTCAATACCAGAAAGAAAACCCAATTATAAATGGGCAAAGGACCTGAACAGGCACTTTTCCAAAGAGTCTATATCAATGGTCCATAGGCATATGAAAGGATGCTCAACATCATTAGCCATCAGAGAAATGCAAATTAAAACCACAACAAGTGGTGAAGCCACTGTAGAAAACAGTGTGGAATTTCCTCAAAAAACTAAAAATGGAACCGCCTTTTGATTCAGTGATTCCACTGCTGGCATTATGCCTAAAGAATCCTGAAATACCAATTCAGAAGAATCTATGGGCCTCTATGTTCATAGCAGTGCTATTTACAATAGCCAAGTGCTGGAAATAGCTTAAGTGTCCATCAGTGGATGAGTGGCTAAAAAACAAACAAACTGGTACATTTACACAATGCAATACTACATAGCAGAAAGAAAGAAAGAAAGAGAACTCCTACCTTTTGTGACAGCATGGATGGAACTGGAGAGTATTATGCTTAGTGAAATAAGCCAAGTGGCAAAAGACAAATACCATATGATCTCACCTAATACAGGAGCCTAATGAACAAAACAAAGGAGCAAAATAAAGCCAGAGACATGAAAACAAGAAACAGACTGACAGTGACCAAAGTAGAGGATATAGGGGGAGAAGGGGGAAATGATGGACAAGGAGCTAGTCAAGGAACTAGTATAAATGGCCCATGGGCAGGGTGAGGGTTGAGTGTGGGCATGGGGTAGGGCAGGTCTGTTGAGAGCAAAAGGGTAAATATTAGGATAACTATAATAAAATTAAAAGATATTAAAATAGAAGAGAATTATATAATCATATTAATAGATGAAAATAAAGCATCTGACAAAATCTATCATTCATTTATTAAAAAAAAGAGAGCAAAACCAACTCTTTAAACTAGAAATAGGAAATTCTTTAACTTGATAAAGAGTATCTACAAAAAATCTACAGCTATCATCATACATAATAATGAGAAATTAGGTGCTTTCCTCCTAATGAAATAAAAAGTAAAAATATTCTCTCACACCATTTCTAGTCAATATTGCACTAGAAGCCTCGGGTGGTACAATAAGACCAAAAAAATAAGTGAACTATGTACATATTGAGAAGAAACAAAGCCTCTTTGTTTATAAGTGACATACTTATTTTATAAACAAAGCCTCTTTGTTTATAAGTGACAGATTTTTAGGCCTCTCTCCCTTCCCGTCTCTCTACCAATAATAAATAAAATCTAAAAGAGGACATACAAATAGCACAAAAACATATAAAAATATTTTCAACATTATATGTGATTAGAACATTTCAAACTAGAACAGTGAAAAACCACTAGATACCTATTAGAAGCTAAAATTTATTTATTTATTTATTTATTTATTAAAGATTTTATTTTTTTATTACTTCCAGAGAGAGAGGAAGGGAGAGAGACAGAGAGGGAGAGAAACATCAATGTATGGTTGCCTATCACCTGCCTCCAGCCAAGGACCTGGCTGGAGACCTGGCTTGCAACCTAGTTATGTGCCCTGGCTAGGGAATCGAACCAGCAACCTTTGGGATTGCAGGCTGGCACCTTATTCACTGTGCTACCAGCCAGGGCAGAAGCTAAAATTTATATAGACAGTACTGCATATTGGTAAGACTGCAGAGCAAAAGAACTTCTCATCCCTTCCCACTGGGAATAGAAAATGGTACAGATGCTTTTGAAGACAGTTTGGTAGTTTTATATAATTCTAAATATAGTCTTACAATCAGTCCAGCAATCACTCGTCTAGGTATTTACCTAGGTCATACCCAATGTAGTTGAAAACATGTCCACACAAGCCTTGTATTCTTGTGTTTACAGCAAACTTGTTCATGATTATTAAAAGCTGAAAGATATCCTTTCATAGGTTAAAAGATCTGTAGTACATTTGTACAATAGAATATTCAAGAATAAGAAATGACCTATTAAGCCACAAACAGAAGAGATCATATTATGATCATATTATATGACATTCTGGAAAAGGCAAAACTGTAGAGTCAGTAAAATGATCAATAGTTGCTGAAGGTTAGGTAAGGGTGAAGCACAGGGATTTTTAGGGCAGTAAAACTGTTTTTATACTATATGATGCTATAATAGTGGACACACAACTATGTATTTGTCAGAAATCCATGGAACTTGCACAAAGAGCAAACATTAATATATGCAATATTAAAAAATTATTTAGGGCACTTGGATGCCAGAAAGGAATTCAGAGTCTGACAAGAGCATCTGAATGTATCAAGTATGAAAGGGGAAAAACTTCAGTACAGGAGTGGAAGGGATAGGTGCTGATCTAAGTGACTTTGTTGTAAAGTGGAGTCTGTAAGACTAAAAGCAAAAGAAACTATATGTAAAAATCGTATTCTAGTTAATAAAGTTCTTTCCCATGGGTTGAGACAACAATCTGAAATTGCTACCAATATACATTGGAATTGAGCAATTGAGTAAATGGAGGGCAAATAGTGGGAGCCAGATTTTTCACAGCTGGTTGGGAGATTACAGATAAGAAACTAGAGGATTTGGATAATCATGTGGTAATGGATTAGAGCTGGAGATATCAGAATGAACTCATGCTTAATTTAGTATAAATATAGATTGTTACATGTAGAATCACTCACAGAAATGTGTATCTACATGTTAGGATGAATGTGTGTGTGAGTGTATGTATGCATGTATTATGTATGTAAGAGATCTGTCCTGAAAGTAATAAGCCAATATAATTAAAACAGTTTACGTGGCCAATACTTTTGGGAATGACCTTATATGCTCTTTCAGCTGGGATGCCCCAAAAGATGATAACGTAGTAGCAACAAGCACACCTAGCATCCAGATCTTGTTTTACAATATAATACCATTCTGGGATAAAAGGAACCAGTGATCCTCAGAAAAATGACTGAATCTTGGATTGGGAAAGGAAATATAAATGCAAGATTAGCTTGAAGCATTTTGTAGAGGCAGTAACTAAAGAAATGCTCAGTGTCTCTCCCTTCCAACATAACCCCACATACATTAATGGAGGTGTGGCAAAGGTGCACATTAGCCAACCTAAGAGCTCCCAATGTCCCAAACTGAAACAACTTAAAGTTACTAAAGTAATATTATATTATAACCTGAGAAATGTTTTTAAAAACTGATGAGTCCAAACTGATACAAATATATGATCAAATAAACTAATGTGAGAGAAGAGATAAATCTTCCATGCAAAAGAATTTCAAATAGTATATGAAGGTAATCTGCCTTCAAGGAGGGTGAGTATATCTCCTCACTATTTAGGTCTTGGCTGTGCATAGTGATTTCCTTCCAAATAGGACAGTATGAAAAGGGAGAAAGGGAATACATTTACAGTGAAGAAGACTGACAAACACTACCTCAGCCAGATCAATGTTAACATCAACATCTATAAATCATATTGATAATGACTACCCTCCATGCAATGTGATGAAAATGGCACTTTGCCTCTGATGTTTTCCTCCCAATAACCCATTACCTCAGTTTTATCATGAGAAAAACATCATGAGAATTTTAATAATGGCTATCATAAAAATACTTGAGCATTATTCAAACTGTCAAAATTATTAAAACCAAAAACGTCTAAGAAACTGCCACAGCTAAGGGATGTCTGAGGGGACATGACAACTAATGTAATGTGCTCTTCTGGATGGGGTCCTGGAAGAGAAAAAGAACACAGGTATAAACAAACAAACAAAAACTGAATAAACTATAAATATTACTTAATAGTAATGTTTCTGTTTTGGTTCATTAATTATAACAAATGTAGAATCCTAATGCAAGATGTTAATAATAAAGAAAACTGATTGGAGACATATGGAAACTCTCTGTATTCAGTTCTGAATTTCTCCATCTAAGTCCAAAACATCTTTAAAAAATAAAATCTATTAAAAACACAGAACCAAAAAAGTACAGCCATTGTTCTGGGATTTCCCTTTGTTTACATACTAGAAAGTCTCTATGCCTATTTCCTGTGTTGAATTTTCTGTGTCCTTCGTCTACCTTGTTTTATTCCCTCATCTTGTTGGATTTTATTGTCCAGTAGGTTTCTCATAAAAAAAAAAAAAGATTGAATGCAAGGTAAATGTTTCAAAATGTTCATGTTTCAATGCAATTTTACACTTACCCTTGATTGGTCACATGGATATGTATAGAATTTTAGGTTAGAGATCATTTGTTATAATTTTGTAAATTTGTAAATTTGTTCCTTGTGTCCTTATTTCCAGGGTGTGAGTTAAAATGTTCAAAATCACCCAATTCTGGACCCTTTGAATTTTACCTCACTAGAATATTTAGAGATCTATTTAATCAATTCCTGGTTATAAGTCATTTTTCATTTATTATAACAGGCATTTGATGGATCTTTTCACTCTGGAAATTCATGCCATTCAATTATGGTAAATTATATCATTTTTGATAATTTTATCTCACTCCTCTGTCCGTTTATTTTTCTGAAACTCCATTTCTCATATTTGGACTTCTTGAATTGCTCTTGTCTCTCATTTTCTTTCTCTTTTTCTTTTTGTTATCCAGTCCATGAAATTTCCTCAGCTTTATCTTCCAACCCTCTGTTAATTAAAAAATGTCCTAGTATATTAGTAAAAATTATATAAATATAAATGCAGAATATTTACTATATATAACCAGCTTCTATATATACTTTGGTGCATGTATGTATATTTATTTGTAAAAATTTCTTCCTCATTTTGTTCTCTCTTTCTCCCCTTTTTTCTCCTCTATTTTCCTCTTCTTGCTTGCCTTCATCCCTTCCTTGGTTCCACTTCCTCTTTTTGTTTTCTCTCTAATTTCCTTTCTTTCTTTCCCCTCATCACTCTTTTTCTTCCTCTTCTTGTCTTTCCCATATCTGTTTCTCCTTCCCCATCTGTTTGTCTCACATCCTCTTCTATTTCTTTACTTCACTTGATTTCTCTTTTCCCTTCCCTGCAGACTTACATCCTTATTTAAAAAAATCTTAGTTATTTCAGATACTCTCTAAATATACATATAACATCTATGTCTTGTTTCATGGATTCAGTTATTCATATATTTGAGGATATTAAAATTGTATTAGGAGTTTTTCCCCCTCTGGGAACTCTATTTTGCCTATACCATCTCATATTAATTTTCCTTATTTCCTTGTTGATTTGAATGGGTTTTTTCCACATTGGTGTCCTATGGTATACCTGTCTGTCTGACCATGTTCATTTCTACATAATAATTTCACTAAAAAAAGCTGATTAAGAGCTATAAATGTAGAAATTATTAACAAGTAGATTTTACTGTAATCAGAATTTGAACAGTGTTTTGGGAATCTATAATGCCAATATTTTTCACTTACCTAGTCAGAAGGAAATCTTCCCTACAAATAAATTTTCTATCCTCTGTGTATAATTTATAAACCTAGATAATATATCCTGGCATGTAGTCAAGAAGACCTACAGGCTTCAACATTCATTATGTTGACTTTCATTTAAAGCTCCTGTTTTGTGTATAGAAATTCACTTTCTTAGCAGTGGTATTTGAAAAATAAGAAGAAAAGAGAAACTCCCTTCTCTGTACTGTACCCAGGGTCCACAGGTCAAAAACCTATTTGGTCCATTCTTTCCAAAGAATACATATTCAATTTTCTGCTAGATCAAAAGATAAGGTTTTCTTTTAGGTTAACTCCAATAAAAAAACCTGATACTAAGACATAAGTAAAGTCTTTAAAAAATAAAGTTGTTGGGGGAATCAGACAAGGAAGATAGAAGAATGATAAACAAGAATGAAAATATTAATTGGGTAATTAATAAAAAAAATATGCTCAGCACACCAAGGGTAAACTTAGTAATGAATTTGTTAAAGTCCTTGTATAATAATTCCCATGTTAAAATATTTCAGATTATAAAAATATGAAATTTTCCTAGTAATTTTCATGAAGTTAGCACAAATGACAGAAAGGAGACTGGAAATAAGAGTGAAACTAAGATATTGTAAGTATTTATGATTAGAATGCAAGGATGGGTTCTTTAAAATAAGGAAATTAGCAGAATGTGTTAATCAATAGTTTTAAAAGGCCTTTGAAAAAAACCTAATCCTTTTATAAACATCATAAATTAGTAATTGAGAGCTCTTTCCTTAACATGATAGGAAAAAAACAACATTCTCAAGCAACATTCAACTTTACCCTTAACAATAAAACACTGGATGCCTTCTCATTAAAGGTGGGACCAATATATAAATGTCAGGCCATGACCACAGCTTAAACTTGGTATGGAAATTACGACGAGTTCATGGATCCTTAATCACCGTAAAGGAAATATTACAAGGTAACCCTTTACAAATGCTAGCTCCTTCTGATTATACAATTACATTGTTGCTGAGGAGCTCTATTTTAATTGCTGCAAATTATTGACCTCTCTAGGGCTTTCTAAAAGTATAGAGGAAAGGGGTGAGAGAGTTCTCAGACCACTCAAGAATTTAGCAAAGTGATGTTTACAGAGTAGAGTGGAAGTTTTTCAAATGTACGAATGAGAGGCTAGCCACAGCAAGTTCATGATTATTGGCTTTATAAACATATTCCAATTTTAGTGCATTGCAGCTGAAGTGAGCAGTATACACACATTCCAGACACTCCCAAGACCTATTGGCGGCATGATTCTAGGCATCCGAATGTAATAGAAATGCATTCCTCATTGGAGTTCTGACTAATTATAGATAGTTTTCATGGATGCTTGAAAGAAAATATTAGGAGAATTTTTCAGTGTCAAATGATTCATCCAATGGATTTTAGTATCAGATGGCAGCCAAAAAAGATTTGAACCACTATCCATGATGGACAGACCTTGAGATATTTCTGTTAGGAGCTCAGACCATTCAATAATTGCTAATGTTAGATAAATGAGGGATGAATTGTTAGACAGGTTAACATCTGCCTCACAGAAGTTCTAGTATCAATTAGAAAGAAAAAGCTCCTCTAACTGAAACATAATAATATTTCTGAAAAACTAGGATGCTTTTCATCTTAAATATTATGTCCTTTGCCACCACCAATGCTAACAGTTTTCAGTCAATGGGCAGGCCTCAGTCAGATCTGGGACTACTAAAACTACAAAAGTTTGTAGTGTAAGGCCACAGTGGATGGACTAAGATCTAAAGATTAAAGAGAAAGATCTTTGGGTTCAGTGATAAATCAAAGAGCATAATGTATGGATCCAATGACATCCAAACCCATAGGTTGGGGCCATGAAGACTTTTTTCCATAAGATTCAATGATTACTAGAGGTATAGTGATAATTACTACCATCATTTATTCAAGTGCTAGCCTCTTGAAGTTTAAATTTCAAGCTCTGAAGCCCTAGTAAATCTTTATCATGCAGTGAAATTAAAAAGCAAAGGCACCTTCCTCCTTTGTTGAAAATTAGTTGACCATAGAGACCTGGGTTTATTTCTAAGCTCTCTATTTTGTTTCATTAATCTACCTATATGTCTATTCTTATGCCAGTACCAGACTGTTTTGATTACAATGGTTTTATAATATAGTTTGATATCTGGTATTGTGATTCCTTCTACTTTGTTCTTCTTTCTCAATGTTGCTGTGATATTCAGAGTCATTTTTGACTACATATAACATTTTAAGGTATTTGTTCTATATCTGTGAAATATGTCATTGGTATTTTAATAGAGATTGTGTTGAATCTATACATGGCTTTGGTTAGTATGGACAGTTTAAGGATGTTAATTCTTCGCATCCAAGAACATGGTATATGCTTCCATTTATTTGTATCTTCCTTAATTTCTTTCTCCTGTGTTCTGTAGTTTTCCAAGAACTGGCCTTTTACTTCCCTGGTAGCAGAAAAAAGAACTTCTGTGTGTTGTGATAGCATGGCTGGAACTTCTGTGTGTTGTGATAGCATGGCTTAGTGAAATAAGCCAAAAAGCCAAAGACAAATACCATATGATGTCACCTAATATAGGAAACAAATGAACAAAACAGACAAGCAGAATGGAACCAGAGACATGGAAAAGGAGCAGAATGATGGTAACCAGGGTTAGTGGGACTCAGGGGGAAGAGTGGGGAAAGAAGGAAAAGGGTTTAGTTAAGGAGCAAGTATGAATGACCCATGGACATGGGCAATGGGGTGGGGATTGGCTGTGGAAGAGGAGATGGGCTGGGTGAGGCAGGGGAGGGCAATGGGGGAAAAGATGAAACAATTATAATACAACAAGAAATTAAGAAAAATTTAAAAAAAGGAAAAAGGACTCATGGACATAAACAATAGTGTGGTGATTGCAGGGGGAATATGGATATAAGGGGGATAAATGGTAATGGAAAAAAACAATAAAAATAAACTTTAAAAAAGGGGAAAAAAGTAAAGGCAGAGCACAAGCTATGTTGATATGACACCTATAGACCTCTTCATGAAAAATAATCAAGAAGCATGAAACTTGGATATAGTTCCAATTAAGTATATCCGAAAGATTCTATTTTGAATCTGAAACTATTTTCAAACATTAATATGTGAATTTTTGTTGTGGCATCTTAGCATATACTTCAAATCCTATTTCCAAGTGGGCAAAGTCATTTTAAAACTCTCATCACAGTAGCAAAATTTAGGATGCTTAAGCTAAAGTTCAAAATGTGAAATATGGCAACTACTTAAGAATTTTGTTTATAAAGCAGGTTTAGTTAGTACTATTTTGGTTGAGAAATTGGATCCTAGAGGATTTTGGGGTTTAGGTAACAATTTCTATTTAATGGTCACAAATATATTTGCATCTAATCTTTGAGCAAGGCAAAGTAGAAAATGATCATTCAACACTTGCTGTACTTGCCGTAGAATAGCTTGGACAAGAAATATTAAATGCTTCCAAGATATAAAGCAATTTTACTGTGAAAATCATGTTGAATAAACAAACTGTCAAGATCAATTAAATCTGCACATAATAAATAACAACAAACTTTTTGTAGTTTTGTTAAAATTAAAGCCTAGTGACATATTTCCACCAGATCCAAATTTTTACATGTTTGGCCATTGCTTAGTTTACTTTGGTCTATAGAGAAATAAATTATATTTTGCTTTGCTGTAATGTCTTTTTTAAATCAATATACATATACATTTAGTAATATGCTACCCACTCTTAGTAAATATTATTTTTTACTTTTCTAAAATAGTGAAATTACTTCATCTTACTTTCAGCATTAATGTTCCTCCAAAAGGTATTTTATCTTTTTATTTAATTTTATTGTATTTTTTCCATTACTATTTAGTCCACTTATACCACTGCCCCCACGCCACAATCACCACACTGTTGTCCATGTGAGTCCTTTCTCTCTCTCTCTCTTTTTTTTTTTAAAGATTTTATTTCATTATTTTTAGAAAGAGGGGAAGGGAGAGAGGCAGAGAGGGAGAGAGACATCAATGTATGGTTGCGTTTCACCTGCCTCCAGTCTCAGACCTGACTGGAGATCTGGTTTGCAACCTGGTTATGTGCCCTGGCTGGGGAATCAAACCCGCGACCCTTGGGTTTGCAGGCTGGTGCCTTATCCACTGTGCTACCAGCCAGGGCCTTTCTCTTTTTTTATACCAACCTCCCCATCACTCATTAGCTATCATCTGCTCTCCATCTATAAGTCTATAAGACTTATAATTTAACTTATTAGTTAAATTAGTTTATTAGATTCCACATATGAGTGAAATAGATGACATTTGGCTTACTTCACTTAGCATAATGTTCTCCAAGTCCAAATCATATAGTAGCTAAGGGTAAAATTTTCTTCCTTTTTTATGGCTGAGTAGAATTCCATTTTGTAAATATCACAGTTGTTTTATCCACTCATCTATTGTGACTGGACTGCTTCCATGTCTTGGTGATTGTAAATAACACTGCAAAGAACATAGGAGTATATATGTTCTTTCCAATTCATCTTTTGGGTTCCTTCAGATACATTCTCAGAAGAGGGATTGCTGGGTCAAAAGGCAGATCCATTTTTAGTTTTTTAAGGTTTATTCATACTGCTTTCCACAGTGGTTGCACCAGTCTACATTCCCAACATTGCAAAAGGGGTCCTCTTTCTCCACATCCTCAACACATTCATTGTTTGTTGATTTATTAATGACTGCCATTCTAACAGGTGTGAAATGGTATCTCATTGTGGTTTTAATTTTCATTTCTCTGATGATTAGTGACATTGTGCATCTTTTTATATATCTATTGGCTATCTGCATGTCTTCTTTGAAGAAGTGTCTATTCAGGTCCCTTGCCCATTTTTAAATTGAGTTATTGTATTTTTTGGTGTTGAGTTTTGTAAGAAAGTACTTCATAAATTTTGTATATTAATCCCTTATCATATATATCATGAATATGTTCTCCCATTCTGTGGGTTGTCTTTATATATTGATGGTGATTTCCTTTTCTGTGCAAAAACTTTTTGGTTTGATGTAGTCCCATTGCTTCTTTTTTTTCTTTTTGTTTCCTTGGCTAGGGAGATGTAGCCGATAAAAAATTTCTATGGACAATGTCTGAGATTTTGCTGCCTATGCTTCTGTGATTTTTATAGTTTTGGGTCTAACATTTAAGTCTGTGACCAGTTTTGAATTTATTCTTATGTGTGGTGTAAGGAGGTGGTCTAGTTTAATTTTTCTGCATGTATTTGTTTAATTTTCCCAATATCATTTATTGAATAAACTATCTTTAGCCCATTGTATGTACTTGCTTCCTCTGTTGAGTATTAATCCAGTGGGTTTATTTATGGGCTCTCTATCCTGTTCCATTGATCTATATGTCTGTTTTTATGCCAATACCAGGCTGTTTTGATTAGTAGGCCTTGTAATATAGTTTGATATTAAGTAGTGTGATTCTTCCAACCTTGTTTTTCTTTCTCAAAATTGCTATTGCTATGGGAGACCTTTTGTGGTAACATATAAATTTTTGAAATATTTGTTCTAGTCTGTGAAATATATCATTGGAATCTTGATATGAATTGTATTTAATCTATAGATTGCTTTGGGTAGTATGAACATTTTAATGATGTTAATTCTTCATATCCATGAACATGGTATGAGCCTTCACTTATTTGTACCGTCTTCAATTTCTTTATTCAGTGTCTTATAATTTTCCTTGTACAGGTCTTTTACAACCTTGCTTGAATTTATTCCTAGGTATTTCTTTTTAAGCAATTGTCAATGGGATTATTATCTTTACTTCCCTTCCTGCTAGTTTGTTATTGGCATATAAAAATGCAACTGATTTCTGGATATTAATTTTGTATCTTGCTATTTTGCTGAATTAATTGATCAGTTCTAGTAGTTTCTTGGTGGAATCTTTGGGGTTTTCTATGTAGAGTATCATGTTATCTGCAAATAATGACGTTTTTACTTTATTCCTTTCCAATTTTGATGCCTTTTATTTCTCCTTCTTCTCTGATTGTTGTGGCTAGGACTTCCAGTACTATGTTGAATAAGAGAGGTAAAAACAGACATCCTTGTCTTATTTCTGATCTTAAAGGGAACACTTGTAATTTTGACAGTAGAGTATGATGCTAGCAGTGGGTTTGTCATATATGGTCTTTATTATGTTTAGATATGTTTCCTCTATTTCTACTTTGTTCAGAGTCTTTATCATAAATGGGTGCTGAATTTTATCAAATACTTTTTAATGCAACTATTGACATGATTATGTGGTTTCTATTCTTCATTTTATTTATGTAGTGAGTCACATATATTGATTTATGAATGTTGTACCAACTTTGCATTCCCAGGATAAATCCCACTTGATTGTGGTGTACAATCTTTCTGATGCATTGCTGTATTCATTTTGCTAATATTTTTTTTGAAATTTTTAGCATCTATATTCATCAGGGATATTGGCTTATGATTTTCTTTCATTGTAGTGTCTTTATCTGGTTTTGGAATTATAGAATGCTGGCCTCATAAAATGAGCTTGGGAGCCTACCCTCCTGTTGAATTTTTTGAAACAGCTTGAGAAGGAGAGGTGTTAGTTCTCAAAATATTTGATAAAATTTGCTTGTGAATCCATCAGTCCAGAGTTTTATTTGTTGGGAGTTTCTCATTACTGCTTTAATTTCACTGGGTGTAATTTGTCTATTTAGATTCTCTGATTCCTCCTTTTTTAGTTTCGGAGATTGTATATTTCTAGAAATTTATCTATTTCCCTGCAGTTGTCCACTTTGTTGGTATATAATTGTTTATAATATTTCTTATAAGCATTTTAATTTTTTTGGTGTCAGTTATTTTTCTTCTCTCATTTCTGAATTTATTTATTTGGGTCTTCTATCTTTAAAATTTTTTTTAAGTTTATTATTGTTGTATTCCAATTGTTTCATTTTTTCCCCCATTGCTCTGCTCTGCCCCACCCTCCCCAACCTCTCTCCTGCAGTCAACTCTTACCTGGTTGCCCATGTCCATGGGTCCTTCACACTAGCTCCTTGACTAAGCCCTTCCCCCACTTCTACCCTCTCCCACTCCCCTCTGGTCACCATCATTCTGCTCCATTTCCCCCGCTATGTCTCTGGTTCTGTTCTGCTCATCTGTTTTTTTTTTTTTTTTTTTTGTTCATTAGTCTCCTGTATTGTGAGATCATATAGCATTTGTCTTTTGCCACCTGGTTTACTTCACTAAGCATGATACTCTCCAGTTCCATCTATGCTATTGCAAATGGTAGGAGTTTCTTCTTTCTTTCTGCTACGTAGTACTTCATTGTGTAAATGTACCATTCATCCACTGAACGACACAGGTTGTTTCCAGCACTTGGCTATTGTAAATAGCACAGCAATGAATATAGGGGTGCATAGATTCTTCTGAATTGGTGTTTCAGGATTCTTCAGGTATAATCCTAGAGGTGGAATCACTGGGTCAAAAGGCAGTTCTATTTTTAGTGTTTTGAAGAAATTCCAAACTGTTTTCCATAGTGGCTGCACCAGTCTGCATTCCCACCAACAGTGCACTAGGTGAGAGAAAAAACTACCCAAGTCCAGGAAGCACAGAGGGTTCCAATGAAGATGAACCCAAACAGACCTACACCAAGACACATCATAATTAAAATGGCAACATTTAAAAACAGACAATTCTAAAGGTAGCAAGAGGGAAACAGCTAATAACACACAAGGGAGCTCCAATAGGGCTATCAGCTGATTTTTTTTATGAGTCTGGTTAAATATAGTCAATCTTGTATATTTGTATATTTTTTTCAAAGAACCAGCTCTTGGATTCAATTTTTTGTCTCCTTCTTAAGATTCTACTTTTTTTTTGCTCTAATCTTTATTATTTCCTTCCTTCTACTAATTTTGACTTTGTTTGATATTCTTTTTCAAGTTTCTTTAATTGTAAAGTTAGATAACTTATTTAAGCTTTTTCTTGTTTTTGTTTGTTTGTTTGTTTGTTTGTTTTGAGATAGGCCTGCAATGCTATGAAAATTTTCTCTTAGGATTGCTTTCATGATGTCCTGTAGATTTTGGGTTGTTTTGTTCTTACTTTCATTTGTTTCAAGATACCTTTTGATTCCTTCCTTGATCTCATTTTACTTTCATAGCATTGTGGTCAGAGAATATACTTGATATGATTTCAATCTTCTTAAATTTGTTGAGATTTACTTTATGTCTTAACATGTGGCCTACCCTAGAAAATATTCCATATGCCCTTGAAAAATATGTATATTCTGCTTCTTTGGGGTAAAATGCTCTGTAGATAGCACTTAAATCCATTTGATCCAGTGTATTGTTTGAGGGTGCTGTCTCCTTATTGATTTTCTGCCTGGAGATCTATCCATTGAAGTTAATGAAGGGTTAACATCCCCAATTATTACTGTATTTCTGTTGCTCTCTTCCTTTATGTCCATAAAGATTTTTTTTAAATATTTAGGTGCACCTGTGTTGGGTGCATTATTGTTTATTAGGGTTATATCCTCTTTTTGGATTGTTCCCTTCATCATTTTGTAGTGTCCTTCTTTGTCTCATATTAGTACTGCTTGTCTACCTTTTTTGTTCTTTTTTATTTGCATGAAGTATCTTTTTCCAACCTCTTACTCTTACTTTTTGTCTGTGTATCTTTCAATCTGAGATGGGTCTCTTGGAGGCAGTGTGTGTGTGTGTGTGTATATATATATATATACATATATATATACACACACATATACGTATATGTATATATCTTATTTTCTTATCTATTCAGCTATCTTCTGTCTTTTGGTTGGAGCATTTCAGCCATTTATATTTAAGGTGGCTATTGATAGATATAGATGCAGTGCCATTTTATTGTTAGATTGGTTTTCTTGTTTTTTCTTTTTTCTTTCTCTTTTTCTTCTTATTCTTAAAGCAAGCCCTTTTACATTAGTTGCAGTACCGATTTGGTGTTAACAAACTCCTCTAGCTCTTTTCTTTTTCCATCTGGGAAGCTCCTTATTTTTTCTTTGATTTTAAATGATAACCTCACTGGGTAAAGTAATTTTGGTTCTAGGTCTTTCCTTTTCATCACCTTGAATGTTTCATGCCACTCCCTTCTGTCCTGAAATGTATCTGTTGAGTAATCAGATGTCAGTCTAATTGATTCTCTTTGTAGGTAACTACCTGCTTTTCTCTTGTGACTTTTAGGATTCTCTCCTTGTCTTTAAGCCTTGTCATTTTAATTATAATGTGTCTCAGTGTAGGGCTTTTTGGGTATAACTTATTTGAGACTCTCTGAGCTTCCTGGACTTGTGACTTTTTCTTTTACCAAATTAAGGAAGTTTTTGGTCATTATTTTTCCAAATAAGTTATTTATCCTTTGCTCACTCTCTTCTCCCTCTAGTATTTCCATAATGTGAATGTTGTTACACTTCATGTTGTCCAAAATGTTTCTTAAGCTTTCCTTATTTTCTTTTTAATTCTTTTTTCCTTTTGCTGCTTTGCCAGGGTGTTTTCTTCTACCTATCTTCCAAAACACTGATTTATCTTCTCCTTCTTCTAACCTGTTTGTTCCTGCCAGTGTATTATTTATTTCAGATATTGCATTCTTTATTTCTGACTGGTTCTTTTTTATGATTTCTACATCTTTTTTTCATGCTCTTGAGTATCCATATAATCATTATTCCAAACTCTATCTGATAATTTGCCTGCCTCCATTTCTTCTAGTTCTCCTAGAGAATTCATTCACTTGTTCTTTCATTTGGAGTTTTTTTCTTTGTCTTCCCATTTTGACTGGTGCTTTGTATTGTTTGCCTTAGTTGTTAAACTAATCAATTGTTAAAATAATCAGTTGTTAACCTAATGAAGCTATAATCAGCAGTTGAGCTTAAGCACCTCAGAGTAGGGCAGAGTAATTCCTGCTGGTGGGGTTACTGCTTCCTCTCAGGCTGATGCCACTGAGAAGGAAGGGCTCGGCCTGAGAAAGATGGCTCCAGCAGTATTGGAAATGACTTGGCATGGTGGCTGTTCCTTCAGTTTGTTCCTCAGAGCCATCAACACCAGACTCTCCTTAAGTGTCTCTGGTCTGCTCTGTCTTCCTTCTGCCAGAGCTCAGGGTAAGTGACTGCAAATTAAGTTGTGTACATTGGCCCTTTAACAGGCTCCCTGTTTCTCTAGTTGTCTGTTCTGGTAGATAGAAACATTGCTGCTTTTCACAGTGGGATGCTATCTGGGTTCCTTTCAGGCTCTGGTGCTACAGTCTAGGGAGCCCAGTTTGGGGTTTAGACCCACACTCCTCAGAGAGAATCCCCAGCCAGCACTTCAGCTGCCACCCTTGGGAGCCCAGCCAGCCCTCTTGCATCTCCTTCATACTTCCTCCCAGTCTCATTGTGGTGAAATGATTTCATCTGTCTGACCATAGATATAGGCTTCTCTGCAGCTAGTATTCTATAAGTTATTCTGGATGATTTCTCTAAAATTTAGTTGTAACTCTTGATTGGTCCTGGGAGGAGGTTAATGTAGCTTCTACTTACTCCTCTGCCATCTTGGACCCTCCAAAAGGTATTTTAATTTAAGTTTTAAATGATTCATTTACATAGGCTTTCTTTGGTCTGTTTTTGTTTTTTACATAACCGTTCCACTCTGTACTAAATACGCATCTACAAATTCATTTTGAGATCATTACAATTATTTTCAATTTAATAATAGATTTTTAAGTGGTTAGAGTGTGAAATAAATGTTACTCAAAACAAAGCCATTGGAGTTTGTGTACATCTATATAAATAAAATACTCACATGTTAAAATAGTTTTTCTTCTTTATTTTTGCTCAGCTTATTAAAATTCAAAGAAAATGCTGCCTTTTTCTCAGAGAAAAACACATTGCATTATGCTATATTTATGGTAATTCTACAAAAATCATATTTTCTTTGAATTTTGGGTACACTTTTTCTTTAACCAATTTTAAGTAACAATGTTTATCAGAAAATATCAACATTAACTCAATTTATGGTAAGTTCAGATGTTTCCCAGAAATTTCATTCTAAGTATATACTCCTTGTGGCTTAATGGTTTTCTGCACCACAATTTGTAGCAGACAGATTGTTCAACACCAACAATAGAATGCTGCATCCTTTCCTGGTAATCAAAAAATCATAGCCTTGAGATCATTACATTATTTATACCAACATTAATTTTGATTAAGGAAGTTGATTATTTATTTTTACTAGCTTCTGACCATGTGCAAAATCAAAGCTTAACTGTGCATCTATATGATTATTGAATGTGTTACAATTCATGAAATTCTATTTCACAAGGATGAACATCAAGGCCTAATTTCAAGTGAAAAAGATTGTTTTTTTCCATTGGAATTAAACATTATTAATTCATTAAATATTAACTGCTGTCACTCATTATTCTTTATAACCTCTCAGGTCTCTTGTATTGCCAAAGCCAGAATACTTCCTAGGCTCCATTGCCTGTAGGGTTTTGAACTTGTGCAGAGTTCCACCAACAAGATTTACTCTTACAAGATTTGAAAGGCAAAAGAAACAGAAGCCAATTTTTTTTCTGTGACAGTGGTGGAGGTATGGGTTTTCCAGATGTGGAGTTTTGTTTAATTAAATTTATTGGAGTGGGCTGGTGGCACAGTGGATAAGGCACCAACCTGTGAACCCAAGGTCATTGGTTTCATTCCCAGCAGGGCACATAATCAGGCTGCAAGCCAGGTCTCCAGCCAGCTTGTTAGCTGGAGGCAGGTGAAAGGCAGCCGTACACTGATGTCTCTCCCTGTCTCTGCTTTTCTCCCTTCCCCTCTCTCTAACAATAATAAATAAAATTAAAAAATAAATTTATTGGAGTGATGTTGATAAATAACATTATACAAGTTTCATGCACAATTCTCTTTTATTTTTAAAATATTTTTATTTATTATTTCCAGAGAAAGAGGAAGGGAGAAAGGCAGAGAGGGAGAGAGACATCATTGTGTGCCTTTCACCTGCTTCCAGACACAGACCCAGCTGGAGACCTGGCTAGCAGCTTGGTTGTGTTAGCTAGCCCTGGCTAGGGAATTGAACCAATGACCTTTGGGTTCCAAGGCCAGTCCCTTATCCACCGTGCCACCAGCCAGGGCTCTCATGCACAGTTCTTTATGTCATGTGTATATTGCATTATGTGTTCACTACCCAAAGTTTAGTCCCCTTCCTTCACCATATATTTGACCTTAATTGACATAAAACATGAGAAAACACATAAAGATATATGAATCCTTGTGTTCTTCACAACATTATTCACAGAAGCCAAGGTAGGTGTGAATTTTTGTAGCAGTTTCTGCATGTTAGTGCCATTCACCTTCCAGGACATAGTGAAAGAGCTCTGAAATCTGCAGCTGGTTGCTGACACAGGATGGCAGCAACTCTTGTCTCTCTACAGCACTAAACCTAAACCCAGTGACTTTTGCTACTTTAGGCTTTTAATGTTTTTGTAAGCACTTAAACTTAGCTTACAGTAATTTTCTATTATTATTATTAAACCATAAATAAAAATTATCATGGATAAATACCAAGTATTGAGTACCATTTAGTGACAAAGACGCAAACTACTTAAATAGGCAGATTTAACTAAGGCAAAGGAAAGCTAGCAGAAAGGGAGAGTTTGGAGTCTAGAAATCTCAGGAAAAGTTGGAATGCTGAGGAGGTCAGTGAATTCTGATCTAAATAAAGGTGTAGTTAGTTCTCTATCCATTTACATTGCTTGCAGCATATGAGTAGCCTGTGACTATAAAAAATTAATGCCAACAAGTAAATCCCATTTCATCTAGTGAGTGTAAAAAGTGCTTAGTTACACTCCTACTTCCATTAGTTCCCAATGTGTTTCCATTCAAGAGGCCAGTCACCTCCAGCCCCCAACATCTGGCAGCATTTGTCACTTAATAAGCAAGTTACTTAAAGATAATTTTCATCACCTAATAAAGATATTGTAATTGTTAAATGATTTCTGGTACATGAAAGTGCCCAGGAGAGAGCAGATCCAAAGCAAGATTAAACTGGTCAAGAAAACCAAGCAAGTAAGCTACATAAGTTAGCCTGAGTAATTAATGCCAGTTTCTATTGGGAATTCCACTGACCTGGAACTAGGGAATCCTGATCTGGCTCTTTCTAGCACTTGCCATGCAAAAGCCAAGGCATTAGAACCATTTTAGCACCTAGAACTAAAATGTCAACTGTTCACTTGCAGCTAAATCTGACACACAACCTTGTTCACTTCATTCTTATTTTCATGCTGTGTCATGTTAGTTATTTAAAATATCACAATAAGAAAAAATAAGTATGTTCCATCATATCTCCCCAACTAAATTTACCCATAAAACCTGTACATGATATCTGGAAGAGCTATTCGAAGATTCTGAAAGTGAAAAACAGAAGGCAGATTGAAGAATTTGAAGTACTACAAAACCAGTTATCAATTTAACAATTTTTGCCCTTCACTACCCCCCAGCCTGGACTTGAGACAGCCTATCACCCAGAGGTGGTTATTAACACAAAAAAGAAAGCTGCAGGAGCAGTCTTCAAGTTTTGGCTCAAGGTGTAAGAAAAGGATCTCCAAATGCTCAGAGAGAATAGAAAAAAATCCATTTCTTTCCTTTCCTTTCCTTTCCTTCCCTTCTTTTCCTTTCTTCTTTTCCTTTCCTCTTTCCTTTTTCCTTTCCTACCCTTCCCTTCACTTTCCTTTTGGTTCTTTCATATCCTAACTCCATGACATTGACAGTAGGGACACCAGCAGAAGCAGAAATTAGCTGGTGCCTTAAATTCTGAGAGAAGGAAAGTTTCTCCCAATCAGAGGACTTGTGGCTTCAAGAGAGAGGTGTGAACTCCCATTGCTTTTTTATTTTCGGTCCTCCTACCTCTTAGCTGATATATGGATAAACCTATGGAAAATGTAAAAACTTAATGCAGCAAGAGCATGGTGGGTAAGACCTGGGATTCCAGCCTGGAAGACTGAAAGGGGAGCAACAGAAGACTGAAAGGAGGAGGCTTTGTGACTGAACTCCTGGTCTCACTTCCAAGATGCACATATGTGGACCTGATTCTACATAGTCTACCAACAATTGTTCAGTAATGGATTAAAAAATACTGTGGTACATTTACACAATGGAATACTATGTAGCAGAAAGCGAGAGAAAGAAGGGACTTCTACCTTTTGCAATAGCATGGTTGGAACTGGAAAGTATCTCATCTAATACAAGAAACTAATGAACAAGATATACAAGCAGAATGGAACCAGAGACATGGAAAAAAGTACATTAATGATGGTGACCAGAAGTGAGGGGGGAGAGGAAGAGTGGGGAAGAGAAGGGGTAGGGTTTAGTGGAGGAGCTAAGGTGAAAGAACCATGGACAGGGACAATGAGGTGGGGATTGACCATGGGAGAGGGGAGTGGGGGCCAGGGGAGAGCAATGGGGGAATAAATGAGACAATTGTAATACAACAACAATAAATTAATTAAAAAAGAAAAAAAACCAAAGGGCTGAATGAAGAGACAGAACATTGCCAGGTTCTAGACTGGCTACTAGGTGGCATACATTCAAGACAAATATAAATAGTTTTGGAAAGTTTTTTTTAATAGAACTGATATTTAAATCACCACCCACAGAACATGAGTTAAACCTTGCAATATGAATCCTACTGGATTGATAGACTAATAAAGCAAAATATCAACATTCTTGATACAATTTAAACAAGACCTAGAATTTTATAATGTAATTTTCACATGTTCAGGATATAATCCAAAATGGTCCACCATGTGAAGAAACAGAAAACTCACATCTTATATGGGGACAAATTAATCAATAGAAGCCAATGCTGAGATGATAAAATGTTGTAACTATGTGACAAAGATATAAATTAAAATATTATAAAATATTATAAAAATGTACTAATAAGAGAAAATACTCTAAAATAAGTGGAAAGAGAAGAAATCTTACAAAATAGAAGATGTAAAGAAAAAACCAAATAGAAATTTTAGAAAAAATATAATAATTTTATATTTAAATTTTAAAATATATCATTGGATAAACTCTAGTGAAGTGGTGATAACAGAAAAGTCAGTGAACTTGAAAATAGTGCAATGGAATTATCAAGATTGAACAAAAAAGAAAAATATATTAAAAAGAAAAATTAGCAGAGCCCCAGGGACCCAAGTGACAATTCCAAAATGTCTAACATCCATGACACTATATTTAGGACAAAAGAAAAGTATGTGAAGAAAATGCATTTGAAGAAAGATTTTCATATTTGGTGAAAGGCATTAACCTATAGTTTTTTTTTTTTTTTTTTTTTAATTTTATTGTTGTATTACATCCATCCCTTTTTTGCTCCCCTCTGTCCCCCTCGCCACCCTAACCTATAGTTTTAAGAACTTGAGCAAACTACAAACAAGAAAAACCCCAGAATCCTTACTCAGGCACAACATAATCAAACTTTTGTAAACTAAAGGCAAAAATACCTTGAAAGTAGCCAAAGATAAACAATTCATTATATACAGAAAAACAGTTTAAATAATTGGATTTCTTATCAGAAACCCTGGAGAAACTGCAAAAGGAAGTGGCATGATAGTTTTTAATGGCCGAAAGAAAAGAACTGTTCATCCAGAATTCTATATACAACAAAAATATCTTTCAGGAGTGGAGGTAAAATAAGAAATTCTCTGCTAAAAGAAAACTAAGATAGTTTTCCCCCAGCAAACCTGTATTGAAAGAATTGCTAAAGATAGAAGGGAAACAGCAGAATGAAACTTGGAACTTTAGGAAGAAAATGAGAGCAACAGAAATGGGAAATATTTGGTTAATCATAATAGACTTTCTCTATTTTTTAAAGTTTTTAAAAATATATTTGATGATTAGAAGCAAAACTTACAATAGTGCCTGATGGAGTTTTTAATATATATGACAACTATGATATAAAGGGAGTAGGGTAGAACCTACTGATTATTTATATTGTTGCAGAGTGGGAGAAAGTCAAAATCCCCCACTCTGCAGTTTAGAAATGCGTGGGTTGAGGCTCAGTGAACTAGCCTTTGTTCTTTGCAGGACAAGAAAATAGGAGGGGTTTACCCATAGAATAGTGATGAAAATCAGAACTGTTTACTGTACCCACTAGTCAAAAGCTGCAATTGGGGATTTAAAGATAAGATGGCAGATTAAGGGGGCTCTGGCTCTTCCAGCTCCCCCCACCCACCTCTTCCCGCTCCCTCCCTCCGTCCCTTCCCTGGACAAACACACAGACAGACAACAGGAGGCCTAAGAAACCGGAAAAGAAATCACCTGGTTTGGGAGAGGGGATAAAAGTGGGGAAGGGAGACATGCAGCTTGCACAGAGATAGGGAATTACAGGCAGTGTATGAGTTAGGGAGTGTGTGCAAGATCCTCCCCTCATTGAGTATAGCAGCTGCTGGGAACTTTGAATTTATGACTAGAAAATGCTAAGCTGTGAACTGTTGTCTATTTTAAAACTGGCCTAATCTATCAGGGCTGTATATTTTGGGTGTTTTGTTTTTTGTTTTTTTTAGATTTTATTTTTTATTTCCAGAGAGAGAGGGGAAGGGAGAGAGGCAGAGAGGGAGTGAAACATCAATGTGTGGTTGCCTTTCACCTGCCTCCAGCCCTGGACCTGGCTGGAGACCTGGCTTGCAACCTGGTTATGTGCCCTGGCTGGGATTCGAACCAGCGGCCTTTGGGTTCGCAGGCTGAAGCCTTATCCACTGTGCTACCAGCCAGAGCTATTTTGGGTGTTTTTAAAGGGAGTGGGACTTAACAGCAGAATTGCACCTTAAATCTAAATTTGTATAACTTTTAAGTAAACAATATACCTTTCCTTTTCACCAAACTCTGTTATTAAGAGTTTTCCTTTTTGGTGATGGACAAAATGGGCCCATTAAAACTGAGGATCTCCCCCAAGAGATCTGTTAATGTATCACTTGATGTACAAAATAATGCTTTTAAGTAGAGTATGAAAAGTTAAGTATGTATATTATAATCCCTAGATTAGCCAATGGAATATCTATACAAAGAAATTCTATTGTAGAAAGCACAATAGATAAAATTGAATATTAAAAAAATTCACAATTTAAAAGTGGATAGGAAAGGGGGAACAATAATAATTTTAAAATGAGGTAACAAACAAAAATACATAAAATGGCATTTCTAAATCAAAACATATCAATGTTATATGAAATGTAAATAGTCTAAACACACAAAAGAGGTTATCAAAATGGTTAAAAACATATGACCCAACTAGATATGCTGTCTATAACAACTCATTTTAAATGTAATTATGTAGGTATATTAAAAGGAAATATATGGCTACACACACACACACACACACACACACACACACACACATATATATATATATATATATATATATATATATACACACATGTATAAATGCTTATATATACGTGTGTGTATATATATATATATATATTTTTTTTTTTTTTTCAAATAATCCTAACTTTAATGGGCAGATGTATCTAGTGAATACTAGTCCTTAATGAGCTTGGGGATAAGGAGCTAGAAATGGCAGAAGCACTGCAAGAGCTTGAGTGGTTAGTGAGGGCCATAATAGCTGGAATCCCATAAAATTGCGAACCACTACCTTATGTTCCTAACACATGGTCATGTGACATGTGATGCTGTAAGCTTGATAAAATAGATGGTTTAGTCATAGTCTCTCAAGAGGATAGATCAACTTAGACATTCCCACCATCTCATTTTTTCCAAAAGAATTCCTCCTTAAAGAGTAAACAATGTTCTTTATTCCAACATTTGAAAAAACTAGTATATCCACGGGGGGGTGGGGGTGGGGTTGGGGGGATGTTACTGCACTCAACTCCTTTCATTGCAGCCATCCTGGAGCCTATCATGTCTGTTTGCCAAAGGCACTTTATTTTAGTAGGGTCTGCTTTTGCAGAGGCTGCCTCTTTCCTATTTGTTGTTTCCATGCTTTGACTCCATTCCCCTCAGGGTAAAACCATGGTCTATTTTTCACCCTCATGTTTGTACCTTTACCTTCCCTGGAGAATGGCTATTTTGTACTATTAAAAGAGAACAGGATCCTCTTACATCCTTCACCTTTTCCTCCCAAACCCTTTTGACCTGAGTCTTGCATGATTCCAGATATTAAAAACAATAGTCATTTTCAGCAGTTCAAGGTAGAAAAACAGTATAGATAACAGCTGGATTAACCTTCTGCTCTCGCAGGGCAACTATCCCTGAAAGCATTAGAAACAAAATGCAAAACCAGTCTTTTGGGGAGGGGGAGAGAAACCTCAGAGAGCTGTTATCTGGCTTTGACACTAATCACATGGTCCAAGACCCTTCAGACAGAAAGGCCAGGCTTACTGGGGATAAAAGAATGGCCGCCAACAAGAGACTCTGGTAGTTACGAAATGCTTTTTCTGTTAGCAACAGAAAAGCTAACAGAGATCTGAATTTCTAGAAGTTTCTAAACTTTGAACTCCAATGGAATTTTGTCCAAGATATTGATAGAAATCATAGAGACAAAGAACTAACATCAAAACAAATAAATAGCATAACATAAACTATTGCTACAAGCATTAGTCGTTAAGACATGGAAGTAAGCTTCCTGTCCTATCTAGCTATTTGTACTGTTACTATTCCGATTGGGGTGTCCAGTCTCCTGGTTGGCCTTAAGATTCTGGCCTGAAGTTTTGCAGTTGGAAGGCTGATGATTTGGAAGGAAGTGAGGGAAAAGGTCATGAGTTGTACACATAGTCTCAAAATTATTCTTCTGAAGAACTCATCAATTGCTTGCTCAATCTCCCACTGAACTCTGGAGAAAGCCTATGGTTTTTAAATTGGCTTTCCCCCAAAGCAAGCTGGTTTTGCTGTCCTTTGAGCAGGTCATGTTCACTTGGAACTGTGCTCTCTGTTTCTCTTACTATTCCCCAAGCCCAGGGAGTCCGGTTTTCCTCTGCCCTTCTCCAAATCTATTCTGCTTCTTTCAAAAGTTTTTTTCCCCTGTGCTGGGTCACAATAGCTTTACTTTCTTGTGCTTGATAACAATTGCATACACGTGCCAAAATAAGGGTCACAGATGTTTAATGTTAACGATGTCTGTGTGTATCTTGGGTCTACAAGTGGGTTTTAAATTCTTAGAAACCATGAACACTGGCTTATAGTTATTTTCTGACTAATAAGGCAAACAGCTGAAATTTTCCTTAACAAAGTTTAAAAGTAATTGTCAGCTTATTTGCAAATACTTTTCTAGCCCATGAATCATAGTTTCCCTTTGCATATTCATATTTATGCTGTGGCATACTTACTCCTTGATCAAAATATGTGCTCTGTATGCAAAGAAAAAGCAACAATTTTCTTGTTATAATATGGAAAATTGACACTATGGGTGTCAAGGTTCATATCTGTTTAAGTGGAAAAGTATAAGCATAGATAAAGAATCTTGATTAGCAGATTTAAAAATTATTAACAGATGTTAATCCTGTTAGTAATTGGCAATAAAATCTGCTTATTCTTTTTGGCATCTTAAGTGACAGTAATATGCTGAGTACTTTGCTGCATTATTTGCATTAGATTTGTATCATTACCTTGAGGTGTCCCCTGATTGTCCTTAGAGTCAGTTTTTTATTTGTTTGTTTGTTTCAGGGAAACACTTGTACCAATGAGCTTTTAATAAAAGTAGATGCTTTAAATAAAAAGCTAAGTATAAAATATTAGACACTATAGAAACATATACAATGAAAAGCCCCAGACATAACTACTGTAAACAATTTGGCAGAGGGACTAGCAAGCTACAGCCTGTCACCTGTTTTTGTAAATAAATTTTATTAGAACAAGCCACACCCATTTATTTCGGTATTGTCTAGGGCCGCTTTTGTACTGCAACAATGACGCTGAGTGGCTGTAGTAGAGACGGTATGGCCAGTGAAGCCTGAAATATTTACCATCTGGGCCTTTATAGTAAAATTTTGCTGACTCCTAATCTAATATGGCATATTCACTTCCAGTTTTCTACATATGCACAAATATACATATGCTTTAAAAATCTTACTGAAATGTAACATGCATACCTAAAGTTGCACAAATGTAATTGTACAGATTGATGAATTCTCACAAAGTAAGTATTCTCAAATACCCAATACCCAGCTCAAGATGCAAAATATTTCTGGTACCTTAGAAGTCCCCCTCCTGCTGCTTTCCTCTTGCTACTGTCCCTTAAAGATGACTTTACTTTCCCTTCTCTAGCTTATTTTTGCTTGTTTCTGAACTTAAAGCCATAATGAGATACCACCTCTCACCAGTCAGAATGGCCATCATTAACAAATCAACAAACAAGTGCTGGTGAGGATGTGAAGAAAAGGTAACCCTAGTGCACTGTTGGTAGGAATGCAGCCTGGTGCAGCCACTATGGAAAACAGTATGGAATTTCCTCAAAAAACTAAAACGGGAACTTCCTTTTAACCCAGTAATTCCACTGGTAGGACTATACCTAAAGAACCCTGAAACACCAATTCAGAAAAACCTATACACCCCTATGTTCATAGGAGCACTATTCAAAATACCCAAGTGCTGGAACAGCCTAAGTGCCCATCAGTGGATGAATGGATCAAAAACTGTGGTACATTTACACAATGCAATACTACATAGAAGAAAGAAAGAAGGCAATCCTACCCTTTGTGATAGCACGTTTGGAACTGGAGAGTATTATGCTTAGTGAAATAAGCCAGGTGGTAAAAGACAAATACCATATGATATCACCTCATTCAGGAACCTAATGAACAAAACAAACAGATATGCAGAATGGAACCACAGACATGTAAATAAGGAGCAGAGTGACAGTGACCAGAGGGGTGGGGGAGGTGAAGAGGAGGTGAAGAGGAGGGGAATGAAGGGTAAGGGTTTAATTGGGAGCTAGCATGAATGACCCATGGACATGGACAATGAGGAGGAGATTGACTGTGGGAGATGAGATGGGGTGGGTGGGGCATGGTAGAGCAATGGAGGAAAAGAATGAAACCATTGTAATACAACAATATTAAATTAATACTTTTATAAAAGAATAATATAGGAAAGGGTAAAATCAAGAAACTTACATGCATGACCCATAGACATGAAATAAGGAGCCTGTGATTATGGTAGGGAATGGTGGTCCTGGATGAAGGGAAGTAAAGGAAAAAGAAATTGGGACAACTGTAATAGCATAATAAATAAAATATACTTAAAAGAATACCAGGCAAAGGATCTGATTAGACACTTCTCGAAGGATGACATACAGAGGGCCCATAGGCATACGAAAGGATCCTCAACATCACTACCATCTGACTGATGCAAATCAAAACCACAATAAGATACCACCTCACACTGGTCAGAAGGGCCATCATTAACAAATCAACAAACATGTGCTGGCAAGGATGCAGAGAAAAGAAAACCCTAGTGCACTGTTGGTGGGAAAGCTGACTAGTACAGCCACTGTGAAAAACAGTATGGAATTTCCCCCAAAAAATAAGAATGGAACTGCCTTTTGATTCAGTAATCTCACTCCTGGAATTATACCCTAAAAACCTTGAAACAGCAATTCAGAAGAACCTATGTACCCCTATATTCATAGCAGGTTATTTACAATATCCAATTTCTGGAGACAGCTTAATTGCCCATCAGTAAACAATTGGATCAAAAGACTGCAGTACATTTACACAATGGAGTACTATGCAGGCCATCTTAATAGAAGCCTAACCCAAGTCTTGTGACAATTTGGAAAAGATTATATAGGGATACTCTATAGAACTCAATAGTCTAGAAAGTCCTGAACAGCAAGCAATGTGATTTGAAAATTGCTTTGCCGTCATAAAGAAAATATTTTGGCGACTGTGAGGGATGTTCCAGGCATCAGTTTGAGTCTTACTTCAGCTGTATAACCCCTTCAAGTCAGCAGAAATGTCAAAAAACTGGCGAGAGTTCAGAATGAATATGCTTTTGAGATTTGTGAGAAGGCGAATTCAGATCTAAAGTCTGTAAGAACAGACTAGATGCTCTGGCCATAATTCAACTGTTATTGATACCATATGATTGCAATGACATTCAATGGTGTAAGGACAATACTGGCTGCCAAGCCAAAGGAAAAACAAACAAACAAAAAAAAACAAACCTTGTGTGAAGTTTTTTGTTTTTTGGCCACTCATATTACAAAGATGTAATGTCAGTTATTTTCATGTTTTTAGCCCTCCAAGGGCCTTCCTTGTGGTCATAGTTTGCTTCAATCTCCAACTATTCTATCCCCAATTGGTCAAGGTAGAATTATTTTTAGATTTGCAGACTATCTTCTTTAAAATTAGAAGAAGATGAAAAGAAAATATTTGGCCTATAATTGATTCCATAAGTGAAATTTTACTTCTTTCTCTTCTCTAAGAGATTCCATCAGAATACAATCATAAAGTTTTAATGGTTGAGACACTTGCCTATAGAATTAACTTTCTACTGATATTGTGAAAGTAGATCTATCCATTTTGGAGATGGTAAATACTTTTATATTCTAGAAGATGGAAGAGTCTATTATACCTACTTTCTAAGAATAAATGAATCTCTTACTATATTTGCAGAGTTGCAATAGGTTGAATTCAATTAGTTAAAACAAGCAATTCCTGACACAGGTACTTATGCCACCAATGGATGCCAATGTTTTGGCTTTGTTTGGTGAACTGGTGGTCAAATGATCTTTACTATTCAGACTGCCTCTTATTCTTCTGCCTCTTATTCTTCTGAGGGCCACAACTTTCTAGATGGCTATTTAGATTTTTATCAAAAATATCCTAAAACCAAAGTGTATCAGTTCAATCACAAAATCAGAAGATGAGATGAGGATATAGAAAGGTAGTCAACAGCTGGACCATTGAGTGGGGTACATAGAATTCAGCTGGGCCTCTCCTGGGATTTATTTTTACATTTTGGCCATATTTAGTGAGGGTAGGAAATGATAACACATCATATTTTATTACAGTTTTAGGGCTGTGTCTAAAAAGTTACTTAATGCAATGCTTTAACAAGAAGTAATGTACTACCAGTGTCTTTCATGTGGCTGAGATAAGAATACTTAATTTAGAACAACCTCCTTCTCACTCTTTCATTCAAGGACATGAAATCTCAGTGGCATTCCAGACAACTTTCTCTCTCATCTACATCTAATTTGCCACTTCTCTATGTCCTCATTGACCACACAAGTTGCCCAGGTACATTGTGCATATTAGAAAGTATAATAATAAAAGATAAATTTACTTACCTCACCACTCAGGCTATTTAAATGTCTTCATAGAATCAAGCATTTCTTTTTTTTTTTTAAGCATTTCTTTTTGTTACTATTACTATATAATAAAATAGTCCAAACTCAATGGTATATAATTTTATTAAGAATAAAAGCAATTGTATTCATAGATTTTGTGGATCAGGAATTTAGTCTGGACACAGACTGGAATGTTTGTCTGCTACACCATGTCTGGGGCATTAGCTGGGAAGGCACAATGACTGGTATTTATATGACATCAGCTTAGGATAGAAATCATCTAGCTGCATCTTCTTACATGTCTGGCAATTGATGTGGTTATTGGCTGACACATCAGCTGGGCTGCTGGCCAGATCACTTACGCATGGCCTCTTCATGTGGGGTAGTTGAGGCTTCCTCACAAAATAGATAGCATTTAGGTTCTAAGAATGAGTGTCCTAAAAAGACAAGGCAGAAGTGCAAGGTATTCTCATTATCTAACCTCAAATGACATGAGACATCACTCCATTATACTCTATTGGCAGAAATAGTCTGCCCAGCTTAATTCTATAGGTTTTCCTTTGGAAGCTCAGAATAAGAAGAGAGACAAATTCATCTCCTAGTTGCTTCTTTCTTTTTTTCTTTCTTTCTTTTTTAGCTGTTGTTTTGTGGTATATGCAAAGAAAACTTCAGGGATATCATCTTTTTCCCTAGGAATCAAAAGAGAGACTATGAAAGACGCATCTCTCTGATGGCTAATGATGAGCATTCATTCATATGGCTATAGGCCCTTTGTATGTCCTCCTCAGAGAAGTGTCTATTCAGGGCCTTTGCCCATTTTTAAATTGGGCTGTCTGTCTCCCTGGTGTTGAGTTGCATAAGTTCTTTATATATTTTGGAGATCAAACCCTTGTCTGAGGTATCATTGGCAAATATATTTTCCCATATAGTCAGTACCCTTTAATTTTGCTGATGTTTTCTTTAGCTGAACAGAAACGTTTCATGTTGAGAAATAAAATTTAAAGGTCCTAGAACAATTGTAATATCTCCCTTTTGATTAATAAGATTGCTTTGCATGTTTTGCAGTTATTTTTATGATCTCTCACTGCTATGGGAAGGCAAGATAGCCTGTATATCTGAGCTGGGGTGGTTACAATGGGAAGGAAAGGGGAATAGCAGATATGAAATAAAGCAAAATTGCAAGGACTGCTGTGAAGAACAAGGTTGGAGATTATCCTGGGGCAGGGCAAACGTAGGTTTACAGTTGTGAGTATGGAAAACAGTTATTTTTGTATTACTATTTATGACTTACCATATTATTTTCCAAACCTATTTTGTCCCACCCTGAAGTGGGTGTGCTTAGCAGGGGGCAAAAATATTCAGAGTTATTGGAAACAAATTGAGAAGAGAACATTTTGTGAAGATAGACTCTAGGAGAGATTTGGTTTAGAAAAAGCATTGTGACCTTTGGAAACAGTATGATTATTTAGGAAAGATTCGGATACCTGAAATACTCTGACAGTGCACCAAAATTTGACAATTTGTGATACTGCTTGGGAACAGGCACACAAACTATTGTTGATATAAGTAAAAGAAATACTTCTCAATCTCTTGGCATCTCATATATTAATTACTATTTATGTGGTGGAACAAATTTATTTTTTTAAGTCTACCTTTAACAAAACTGTAACCCTGGCTGGTGGCACAGTGGATAAGGTGCCAGTCTGCTAACCCAAAGGTTGCTGGTTCGATTCCCAGACAGTCATATAATCAGGTTGCAAGTCAGGTCCGTAGCTGGAGGCGGGTGAAAGACAATCATTTATTGATGTCTCTTTCCCTCTCTGCCTCTCTCCCTTTCCCTCTCTCTAAAAATAATAATACCAATTAAAAAAAATAAAATCTTAAAGAAAAATTTAAAAAATTTTTAATTTAATTTTATTGTTGTTGTATTACATCCATCCCCTTTTTACTCCCCTCTGAACCCTTCCCCACCCACCCACTCCCCCACCAAAGTCAATCCCACTTGTTGTCCATGTCCATGGTTCTTCCATACTAGTTCCTTGATTAAACTGCTCCCCTTCTTTGCCTCCTCCTCCTCCCTCCCCCTAAAATATTCTTTTAAATGTAAAAGAGCCTCCACACTTTCTAAATCTGGCTGGTTTAGGCATGAATTTTTAAAGACAAGTTGTTCTCATTGAGGATTTATCTCTTTGATGACAATTGTCACCTTTCTGCTTCTTAAATAAATGTTGATTCAGAATTAAGGCTGACAAAGACATTCCAAAAGAGGAATGTATGTCAGCATGTCCTAGGGGTCAGAAAGAAAAGAACTTCTAGGGGAAGAGTTATGAATCAGAGGGTCCAGCCAGCTGAGATAGAAGACTGTGCCCAGAAGGAGGAGCAAGACTGAGATTCTTACCCTTTCAGAGCTTCAACTAGGAAGGGTACCATTCTGTAGTGTGAACAACAGTCCTTAATCTTCATGTCTGTTGACATGATTTATTAAGTTGAATCAAGTACAAAAAGAAAAGTTATTTATGATAGGCCAGATTCCAAGAATGGGAATTCCTCGGAGCCAGAAAGGGATAGAATATGCCCTACTGTTAAAGACTTTTCAGTAACATCTTCCACTGTGCTTTCCACTCCTCCCTAAATCACTCACCAAAGAAATACTTTGCTGGGTGCTGAAATGGCTACAGCTGTGGTCATAAGAAAACATCAGGATATAAAATGAACCATTCCCTCTTTTAGTGAACATTTTTTGGAGTATGCAGACAGGGTGAAAGACAGGTGCTATTAGAATAATAAACATCCTTAAAGTGTTTGGAAGTGCTGCCAGTTTCCATGAACAGAAGCTTTCCAAAGAGCCATAATTTTTTGTAAGGTCAATGAACTAAAATTTCCCCTTTATCAGTATTAAGCAAAAAGGTCATTAATGCTTTGGAGGACTGTAATGAGTCTAAAAGAGGCTGATTTGATCCTCCCCTTCTGCAGTTCTCTATCAAATCACCCTGTGCACCCCCTCTACTGCCAGATCCCTAATGGCTGATGCAGAGCCAGTGCCTGGCTCCCTGAGCAGCCATTCAGGGCATGCAGTCATCTACCCAAACTGTCAAGGGTCTATGGGTTATATAGACTCATCCTCAGATGAGGGTTACTTACCATCTCCCCCACCCCTAAAAAATAAAAACAAAACAAAAATGAGTTAAGTCCTCTACATCAGCTGTGAAAAAGAAAACTAATTATAATCTTTTAGTCTACAGGACTAGAACAAAATATGCACTTTCATGCTAATGTCCCCAAAACATCTAGGATCTCCATTTTGCCCTCAGAAAAAAAACAAGAGAGGACAGGCTTACAGATGCTACAGGTGCTTGGACTCACATGTTGTCCCCAAAGTTAGGCCTGTCATCTAATTCTAAAGGACTAGAGTTGGTCATCATTTTGCCATCTCTTAGGAACCTGATAATAAACCAGAATTTTAAACTTGTACTATATCTAGGGTGTGTGTAGGTGTGTGTAATATTTTCTTATTTAAATACTACCACTGTTAATGTAGATATTATTTCATTGAACAAATATGATAAATAAAACAATGATTTTCTCAAAGATACTGATTTTAGCTGGCGTGTCTACCAAGAATTCCATGCAACCAGGATTCAGTTTCCTTAAGGAAGACTCTTTATCTTTGACTTATCTTCCAAAACAACTTTAATAATTTTCTAGACAGTTACTGATCTTGCTCCTCTTTGAGCCCTTCCTAATGAGATTCAAAAAATTCTAAGCATGTCCTGAGCTTTTCATCCACTATAACCACAGTTTTCACCTCCCTACCTCAGCCCAAGAAATACCTACTTGTAAATAACTCCTTTCAATTGTTTGTAAATAGTTTCATAAAGATCACCCAAGTTTCCATGTTTTGTTTTTCAAATAAAATCCAATACTCAAACAGTAGTCTTAATCTAAATTGCCTTTATTCTTAATAACAATATATAAAAATTAATATTAAAATAACTGCTCTCTCCCTTTGAGAATTTATTTTCATGTATGAATACCAATAATGATTTGTTAATGATGGCCATTCTGACCAGTGTGAGGTGGCATCTCATTGTGGTTTTAATTTACATCTCTCTGCTGCCTAGTGATGTTAAGCTCCCTTTCATATGTCTGTGGGCCCTTGGTAGGCATGTCCTCCTTGGAGAAGGGTCTGTTCAGATCCTTTGCCCATTTTTTAATTGGATTGTCTGTCTTTCTGGTGTTGAGTCACATGAGTTCTTCATATATTTAGAGATATTTTGAGTTTGTAATTTTATGAAGGAAGACTGACATATTCTAAATACATATTGTTAAGTTAAATATTATTTTTGCCCTAAGAGACATACACCCCTCCTTATCCTAATGTAGAATTCTGATCCTGGATTCCGTAGCTGCATATTGGCTATGAAATCTTCAACTCACTACCCTTAGGGTTCCAAATACACACTTCACATGCCCTATCTCACACCCCTTGCAGAGTTACTGCCTCTGAGCCCACATAGCTGAGCTCCATGGGGTATTTTAGTAATCATAGGATCTAATGCCAACATATTGCTCTGAGAGCTGAAATTTATGGTCCCAATAAAGATTTCAACAGAAATACTAGGGTAAATTGCTCAGAGAAACTCATTTAAAAATATTTCCCTGAAGTTCCCCACTCACCACCCCATCTATCATGTGTTGAAATAAAAGCATATATGAGCTAATATTACAGGGTCTAACAGGGTGAAAATGTTTTGAAATTAGTAAGGCATTTCATAACAATATATTATCTCTGAAATTCCCTTTTGGAACAATAATATTGATTTGAAATTTTTTTAAATATCAGATGAAACTGTTAAGATGTAGATAGTATGCAGCAATGGACACTCTGAAGAGACACATTTACTCTTAAGCATTTTTAACAAGCAAGCAAACTTTAAAAATTTATGTTTCTGGTATAAGAAGTATCTGGCTAGCCCCTGCCAAAGTCCCACCCAGCTTCCTACTAAAGATGAAGGCAAAAATGAGAGTTCAGTTTAGACAAGAACCTAGTATAAAGGAACCATGGACATGAACAACAGGTGGGATTGACTTTGGGGGGAATGGGTGGGTGGGGAGGGGGACAGAGGGGAGCAAAAAGGGGATGGATGTAATACAACAACAATAATTTTTTTTAAAAAAATGGGAGTTCATATCACCACTAAAAAAACAAAAGTGGCAGCCAACCTAGTGCCAGACCTGAAGGGGTTTCCACCCTTAAGCCAACCAAACTCAAGCAAGAAACACAATCACTGGCTCAGGTCTACACCAGGAGTAAGTCTGATAGCCTGGGAAAGGGTCAAACATATCATGTCTTGCTCCTCATTTCTTTTGTGCAGGCACTGCTTTGAAAGGCAACCAGAGTAATGTCTCCATTGTCTTTCTGGTTCCTTTCTCACCTCACATGAAACATAAGCACCTGCCTCAAATATCATATGTCCTGCTTTTCATTGCTCTGTATACAGTTTGAAAAAGCTAATTATGAAAATAATGTATGTCTATTGGTGAAAAGTTGTGGAATTAGAAAACTGTTAAAAAGAAATATCACTAGAGATCCCTGATGTCAATACTTCAGCAGACTTAATTACCTGTATGTATTCTCATAGCAGCCCTGGGTGTTGCAAGTTCTAGACTCTTGTTGTGCTCATCCACCTAGAATACAGTTTCACACTGTCTTCTCTTTCCTCAAAAATCAACATCCCTTCTCTGCTTCCCACTCTCCGCTGAAGACTTCAACCCATACAGAAGCAATCAAATAGATCTATCTACAAGATGCCCCTGGCCCAATCCTGTGTACTTTGCCTTTGGCCTTCCATCTGCTTCTAGAACAATCCCTCCACTTTGCACTGGATCCCATTCCCATCTCTTCCTCAAGAGTTTGCTCCTGTAATTATTTCCATTCCTGTCTCACTTTATCCTCCCTCCTTTAATGTCTCATTACCAAAGGGTAATAGCATAAAATTTCCATTTTAGAAAAGCCTTGAAATGACCTCATACCTCTCTAAATTCCTGCTCATCCACAAGAAAAGTGCTTGCATGAGTCCTCCATGCTCTGTGTTTATGTTTACCACCCCCTCTTCTTTCTACAACTCAGTTCAACCTGGGTTTCCTTTGTTCTGAAGGTGCCACCCATCTTTCAAACTGTGCCATTCCACCACCAACTTTGTTATGCCCCAGAGATTGCTGGAATCTGCAGAAGTTCTATCAGTTCCACATCCCTACTCCTGGATTCAGATGAAATGCTACACTACAAGGCATAGGATCTGCCTTTCTGACCAGGCATCTAGGGACTCAGTGATATGTCCTCATGACCAGTGGAAAATAGGAGTCTGGAAGAGTCAAGCAGAAAAGGGTAGAGAATAAGTCTAGCATGCATTAATAATAATCAAGATACCATCTTTCCTTTTGCTCTGGTTTTTTGTTTGTTTGTTTTGCTTTTGTTTTTTATTGCAGACTGGTGTTTAATGCTCCTTGATGGCAAAGATCCAATCTTTTATGTTTATTGCAATATAAACAGGTCTTAGTTCATTGATTGGAACATAGTAGGCATTCAACAAGTATTTTTATAAAAGAATTAATGAAGATTCAATACTCACAATTTTGCATCTTGCCCTTTTCACACAACACAATAGCTTTTGGTTTTCTTTTTATGTGACCAAAATATTTTTCTAAAAGAAATGATGGTTTCTTTGGAGAATCTAATAAAATATGCATGGAAGTAAAGGCACTATGAAAGTAAATTGTTTAAGCAAGACACATAGAGAGTATTAGTGATTTTACAATAAGTAATACTATCATTTGTTTAAATCAGTCAAAAAATGATAGGCATGTTTAGTGATGACTAACTAGAGCTAATAGAAAAAAGCATTTTTTGACAGCAAATGTTGATATTTGTTTTTAAAAGAGTTCCTTTGTATTTTTTTCCTGAGATTTATCCAGAAAAGCCGTTTCTATTAGTTATCACATGCTCTTTTTTTTTTTTTT
>PVIW01004861.1:0-120262 GCA_004026585.1 Noctilio leporinus
ATGATTGGATCAAAAAACTTTGGTACATTTACACAATGGAATTCTATATGGCAGAAAGAAAGAAGGAACTTGTACCCTTTGCAACAACATGGATGGAACTGGAGAGTATTATGCTTAGTGAAATAAGCCAGTCAGTGAAGGACAGGTATCATATGATCTCACCCATTACAGGACAATAATGAGCAAAACTAACAACAAATAAAACAGAACCAAGTATATGAATACAAGGAATAGGCCTTCAGTGGTCAGCGGGAAAGGGGTTGGGGGGAGGGGGGACGCAGAGGGAAAGAAGGGGAGCAGCTTAGACAAGAACCTAGTATAAAGGGAACCATGGACATGGACAACAGGTGGGATTGACTTTGGGGGGAATGGGTGGGTGGGGAGGGGGACAAAGGGGAACAAAAAGGGGATGGATGTAATACAACAATAATAAAATTAAAAAAAAAAAAAAATTGAGATAAAGGCCCTGGCTGGTGGCACAGTGGATAAGGTGCTGGCCCGCGAACTCAAAGGTTGCTGGTTTGATTCCCAGCCAGGGCACATCAATCAGGTTGCAAGCCAGGTTTCCAGCCATGTTCTGTGGCTGGAGGCAGGTGACAGGCAACCCTACGTTAATGTCTCTCTCCCTCTCTCCCTTCCCCTCTCTAAAAAAATAATAAAATCTTAAAAAATAAATAAATAAAATAAAATTGAGATAAATACACATGCCATAAGAATTAGTCTAGTAAAGTTTATAATTCGGTGGTTTTTGTATGTTCACAAAGTTGAGCGGCCATCATTGCTGTCTTAACTCCAGAATGTTTTCATGACTCCACAAGGAAATTTCATACTAATTAGCAGTCACTGCCCATTTCCTCGTTCCCTCAGCCCCTGGCCACAACTGACCTACTTGTTAATCTCTATGAATTTGCCTATTCTGACATTTCATGTAAGTGGGATTGTACAACATTCAACCTTTCATGTCTAGCCTCTTTCACTTCATGCAATATTTTTAAAATTTAAGATTCATAATGGTTTCAAAGTATAGCATAAACCAGTATTTCACTCCTTTTTATGGCTGAAAAATATCCTGTTGTATCAATGCACCATATTCTGTCAATGCATTCATTCATCTTGTTAGAGATTGGGTCATTTTCATTTTTGGTCTATTTCATTTTTTGGTGGACACATATTAGTTCTCCTGGGTATGTATATAAGGATGTAATTGCTGGACTGCATGGTGACTGTTGAACTTCTTGAGGAATTACCAGACTGTTTCCAAAGTAGCTGTGCACTTTATATTCCCACAGCAGGATCTGAGGGTTGCAGTTGCTCCCAGTCCTCGCCAGCACTTTTTATTGTTCATCTTTTGCTTATAGCCATCCTAGTGTGTATGACATAGTATCTCTTTGTGGTTTTGATTTGCATTTTCCTAAAAACTATTAATGTCGAGCATCTTTCATATGCATATTGGCCATTTGTAATCCTCTTTAGAGAAATGTCTCTTCAAATTATTTGCCTGCTTAAAAATTGGGTTTTTGATCTTTTTATTGTAGAGCTGTAAGAGTTCTTTATGTATTCTGGATACTAGACATTTATCAGACACATGATTTGGAAATATTTTCTCTTATTCTAAAGGTATCTTTTTATTCCCTTGGTAGTATTTATTAAAACACTAATGTTCTATTTTATTTTTTAAAAGATTTTATTTATGATTTTTAGAGAAAGGGGAAGAGAGAGAGGCAGAGAGGGAGAAAGACATCAATGAGTGGTTGCCTTTCCCCTGCCTTCAGCTACGAACCTGGATGGAGACCTGGCTTGCAGCCTGGTTATGTTGCCCTGGCCTGGGAAATCAAACCAGTGACCTTTGGGTTCACAGGCCAGCTCCTTATCCATTGTGCCACCAGCCAGGGCTTTATTTTATTCTTTTTAATGTTTTATTTTTGATACCATCTTACTAATCTATTTTTTTCACTTGTGCTTTTGGTGTCATTTCAAGAATGACACCAAACCATTATCTAATCTAAGGTCACAAAGGTTTATACCTGTGGTTTTCCTAAGAGCTACTATCGTTTTAACTCTTCCATTTAGATATTTGATCTTTTTTGAGTTAATGTTTGTATATGATAATGTGTAGGGATCAAATTTATTCTTATAAATGTAGTTATCCATTGTATTCTTTCCCCCAGTGATTGGCATAGCACACTTGTCAAAAATCAGTTGACCATTAATATATCATTTACTTCTATATTCTCAGTTTTATTCATTGGTCTATATGTCTATCCTTATGTTAATACCACACAATTTTGATTATTGTTGTTTTGTAGTAGTTTTGAAATTGGAAAGTGTAAGTCTTCAAATTTGTTCTTCATTTTCATGATTGTCTTGGCTATTCTGGGTCTCTTATATTTCCATACAAATTTTAGTATTAGTTTGTTAATTTCTGAAAAAAAAAGCCAGCTGGAATTTTGATAGGGATTACATTGAATCTGTGGATCAATTTGAGGATTATTAATTTGAGAGCTGTTTATCCAGTTATTTAGGTCTTATTTAATTTCTTTCAATAATGTTTGGCAATTTTCAGTGTTCAAGTCTTCTTTTATTAAAAAAAATGTTTAGCTCTGGTTGGTGTGGCTCAAACATTGGCTTGCAAACCAAAGGGTCACCAGTTTGATTCCCAGTCAGGGCACATACCTGGGTTGCGGGCCTCATCCCTAGTTGGGGGCACTCGAGGGGCAACTAGTTGTTGTTTGTCCCCATCTCTCCCTCCTTTCCTCTCTCTCTAAAAATAAATAAATAAAATATTTTTAGCAAGTTTAAAGTTAAATTTTTAAAGTTAAATTTATTATGAGCCTTGTAAACTTTCTGATGTAGTATAAATAAAATTGTCTTAATTTCATTTTTGGATTATCTATTGATAGTGCATAGAGGTATAATATAGTCTAATGTTTTGATTGTGCATCCTGAAATCTTTCTGAACTTAGTTAGCTTTAGTAGTTTTCTTTAGTGAATTCAGTAGGATGTATTTTTGAAGTTCAGGTTGTGTGAGGACATTGAAAAGGGCAACAGATTGGCAAAGTAGTCCAGGTTTACAGGAAGAAATATGTCACCTACATTGAACAAGTGCAACCAGAGAGAGCTAATGGTACAACTGTTCATGTGGGCATTCACCCCGGCAGGGTGGTTATCACTAGACTCAAGCTGAACAAAGACTACAGAAAGGTCATTTAACATAAAGCCAAATCTCACCAAGTAGGAAAGGAAAAGGGCAAATACAAGGAAGAAGCAATTGAGAAGATGCAGGAATAATGTAATCTTTTATACAACTTTTATTAAAAACCTGGAGAGCCAAAAGAAAATTTTTTTTAAAGATTTTTTGTTTATTTTTCATAAAGAGGAGAAGAGAGAGAAGCAGAGAGGTAGAGAAACCTTAATGTATGGCTGCCTTTCACCTGCCTCCAGCTAAGGACCTGGCTGGAGACCTGGCTTGCAACCTGGTTATATGACCTGGCTGGGAATCAAACCAGTGACCTTTAGGTTCACAGGCTAGCGCCTTATCCATTGTGCCACCAGCCAGGGCTCCAGCCCTTTTTTTTTTATCTATATACATGATCATGTCATCTACACATGGAGATAGTTTTTACTCTTTTCTTTCCAATATGGATACCTTTTATTTCTTTTTCTTGTTTTGTTTTTCCCTGATGTTCCAGACTAATGAGATGACCAATATAATTTATGCTACTTTTGATGACTGTTTTGACAACTCTGAGAATCTGAGGGATGGAGCAGGAGTTCCTAACTGGCTCCTCCTGGGGAAGGGACAATCAAGCAATAAAAATTCTCTTTGTCCTGTGCATTGGAAGTCTTGGCCCAGTAGTTTCTGGTAAAAAAGTATTTTAATTAAACAATCTAGTTATATGACATCTAAGTGCTAAGGAGTTTGATGAACATTTTCTAAGATATAAACATTCATTTAAAAAGAAAGTCCAATTTTCCTAACTAGTTTTTCAACCCTGTCTTTCCACAGTTTGATTGCCCACTCTATGTTTCAGGTACTGTGCTGCAATCACAGAGACTAAACACCAGTCATGGCCTTGGGGAGCCCCATGAGAATCTTTCGGGGAGATAGACAGGAAGCATGAAGTTTAATGTTCTGGCAGGTGGTTCCCATCGGAGGGTAACCCAACAGAAGAAAACTTGTGCCAGATGTGGGCTTCACCTTTGGAGTTTTTGGGTCTCAGTTTGCTAGAGGAACATTCACTTGCTACCCCATGGAAAGCAAAGACTTTTCCAAGACTTGGAAATCCTTGATCCAACCTCACATTTTTTGATAGGAGGAACCTCTTACCTTATGCAACAATTCTTGTTTTATCTCATCAGCAACTCTTCTTTCTCTGAAATGTTTCTCCCTCCCTTTCTCTGTCTCTCTGTCTCTGTCAGTCTGTCTCTGTCTACCTTTTCCACAGGGAGGCAGTCCATACTTAGCTCACTTCCTGGCTCCATTTGTTGTGTCTGGTTGGGGTAATGTAACACCAGCCCCATGATCATCTTCAGTGTCTGACTCCTGGAGGATTCCTGCTTTAGCCTGTGAAGGCTACTCAGCATTGTTCTGCCTGTAGGTGCTTTTTGACGTGGAATTGACAAGGACTGGATGTTATCGGACGCCAAATCTGCGTTACCCAGAAACCTTGTGGAAGGCTTCCTGTTCTGTTTTAATGTACATTCAACTTTGTTTCTAAAGTGCGTACTTGTTCCATGCTAACCTTGTTCAGAGTTCAGAGGATTATTTAGGATGCATATAAAGTCATACCTGTGTACTTACTGTAAAGTCACCCTTCGAGAAAAGAATAAAAGTGGTATTAACAAAAGCAGTTCAATTAGTACGCATCTTAAATAAACATACAGCATTTTAAAAAATAAGTCAATTCAGAATTGTATGGTACATGTGCTTCCATTTTACTTTGCTATTTCAAAAGAAACCCTAGATTTTTATTTTATTATATATTATTTATTATGATGATTAAACTAGCAGGTTACTTTTTTTAATCATTGCACTGGTAAATGGAACAGGAGCCTTATGGCCTTGGATTACAAAAGAAAATGAATTCTCCCCACAAACCTTTCAAGTTTAATTAACTTTCAAACAAATAGGAAGTTCTAGTTTCCTTTTCTCTTTTTTATTACACTGCATTTTTTCTTTTGATTATGTGAGGAGTGCGATAAGGATGCAGAACTGCTTTCTGGTTCATGCTGTTTACTGCATATGATACAGCAGCCAATTCAATCAAAAGGGAAATAGGAAAATAACTACTCTATTTGTGCCTTGTAAGCGGTTTGTAAAGTCCCCTCTAGTCCCTGTGATTTAATGTTAGCATCTCTCCTTGCAGACTTCTAAAAAGGAATTAAAAAGTGGTGCAAACAGCATTTTAAAACGAAACACAGATATTGTGTGGGGATGAATCTAGCAAATTGAAGAACCACAGCATTGCAGGCAGTCATTGGAATCAGGACTGTTAAGAAGGCAATAGAAAAGGAAAGAGGGTAGGGGAAGGGATCCTGAGAAAGTTCTAGGTCATTGAAAAGCCTCTGATGGCTTGCCTATGTTGGGGGTCAGTAAGGGGTGGGGAGTGAACAGGATGCATTGCTGTTTATAGCAGAGCTTTCCCTATCATGCGTGATAAGTATATTTGTAAAACATTGACACTTAGACTACCTCTGTCTAAGCCCTACAGTGGCTCTGGGACTTGCTAATGGGGAAGGAAGAGGGAAGGGAGGGTGTGGAGGGCCATCCTAGAGAAGGGGGTGGTGCCCTGGCCGGGTTGCTCAGTTGGTTGTGGGTTGTTCCCTGCACCAAAAGGCTGTCCTTCATCTCTAGTCAGGACACATACCTGGGTTACAGGTTTGATCCCTGGCAGGACACGTATGGGAGGCAAAGATGGGTGTTTCTCACATCGTTGGCTCTTTCTTTCTCTCCCTTCCTCTCTAAAATCAATAATTAATGAAAAGAAAGAAAAAAAGAAAAGGGGGTGGTACCACGCAGAGGGAAGAACATTTTGGATTGGCAGTCAGGAACCTGAGTCCTGTTCTTGGTCCTTCTGTCTTCGGGCCCTGTGACCTTGGATGAATCACCTTAGCCCTCTAATCTGTGCTTTCCATACTGCAAAATACAGGTTTGAGCTGAACCTGATCTTCCCACCAAATTCCCAAGTCTCCATTAAACTATCTCAGAGGTGGTCCCTTCCTCCCAAAGGAAGCGCCTCAGCTTCCTCTCCTGTGTTTATGCTTCTGCAAGCTGTTGTTTGAAGAAAGCGATCACCAGAAAGGGATTGAAAACTACTGGAAGGCCTGATCTCAAAGATCCCTGGTTCTTACACTCCAGTTGTCTGTGATGCTGTGCCCAGTCCAAGCTGAATGTGAGAGGGAGCAAGGAACACCCGTTACTGCAGCCCCTCCTCTCTGTCAGGAAGCACCAGGGACCCCTTGTCTTTTCATTAGAAGTGCGCTCATTTGTGAGCTAGAAGCTGCAGTAGGGAGAGGAGACTGTGTTCACGGGATGTCAGCCTCTGACTCCAGCAACATTTCACTCATACTGAATCTAGTTTCTCTTGGCCCTGAGATTTGGACTTGGCCATTGCAAGTGGCCTGGGAGCTGTGTGATTTTTAGGGCAGCTGTAGTGTCCATCTCGTGATTCCTGTCAGCTCTCCACCGCAGAGGCAAGGTTGCAGAGCCTGGCACCTTTACTATGTGACTGTGAGGTTAAGGTGATAACACCCACTTCTTACCTGCAAGTCGGGATTCTGAGAGCTGGGCCTCTCCCAGGAGCACTTGCTCGTTCATATGAAACTAGCCTTTCTCCCTGATGTGAAATGATCACCTCCCTGTACCCCATCTTGGGAATCTTTGTCTTTTACCCCTTCATAATTTGTCTTCCTCTGCCATAGACTTTCTTGCATCTCTTTTGAAATTATAGTGCACCTACTTTTGTGCTGTCAGGCGTGAACTCGTAGGGAGTAGGCCTTCAATGTCCCAGCTGTTGCAAGCGTGTATAATGTCTTTTGTTGCCTGTCCCAAGGTGCTCTGGTGAACACATACGCCTGCGAGGAAAGGTTTGGCAGAGGAAACCATCATGAAAGAACTATTTTAATTGAAGAATAGGTAGCTGGAGACTCAGGGGTGTCAAGCAATTTAATTAATGTTTATTAGAAATGAAGACTTGCTATTTAAAAATGAAAATTTAAACCTTCTGTCTCCACATCCATTTCTCCATCATGTCATTGTTCCTTTCACCCATGTTTTAATTTTGCAAACTTTTATTGCGTTCCCACGATGAGACCAGTCACCTTTTAATCACTGGGCTGAGGAAGATGAATCCTGCTCAGGCCTTGCCCTCCAGGGGCTGGTGGCTGGGCTCAGGAAAGCTAAGCAGATGTAATAGTCCAGCGTGCTCGGTGCTTTGGGGAAGGTCCTGGGAGCGGGGAGTGCTCAGGATGGGCAGCCCTGTGCACTTGGCTTGGACAGGATGTAGTTCTTGCAGGAGGCACCCCAGGGCCTGTGTCCAAGAGGATAATCTAGGGGCGGCCTAGAGCGGAGGGGGTGGGCATTCTGTGGAGAGCAAGCATTGGGTTCAAGGTGCGGGGAATGGGGCGTGGTGCGTTTGGTCAAGTGTGGGAGCTCAGTGTAGTTGGAGCAGAAGCCTTGACGGGGATGGGACTGCAGGGCCTTGAATACTTAAATAATGGGCTTATCAGTTCGGATGTTATCCTGTAGGTATGGGAATTTGCAACAGAATTTTGGGCAGATTGGGCAGGAAGTTTGCTAGGCTGCTTAACCTCGAGGTTATAAGTGAAGGCTCTGGACCCAGGTGACTGGGGCTTGAATCCGGCCTTTACCACATTCCACCTGTGGGCAAGTTACTTACCTGGGTTGCCTCATCTTTTATTCCTTTAAAGCAGGAATAAAAACCCTACCTGTGTTCTGGGGTTTTTGTGAGGAATAAATAAATAAATTTAGCTAAGTCTCCTCCAAAAGTAAGTCTATAGTAAGCACTTATTAAAATTTAGTTATCCTTTGGAGGGTGGGGTGTTGGGGAATATATTTTCCATGAGCAATGTCCTTCAACTGTGTATTAGTTAGCTATTGTCCTAATAATGTCATGTAAAAAACACCCTAACATACAGCTTTTCACCTCATGGCACACAAAAACTAATTACTGAAGTTCTGCAGCACACCAAAAACTACCTTATGCTTTTTGCTGACCTGACACAAAAATAGGAATAATTTTGATTCATTCACACTGGACAGCTGTTGTTGTATTGGCTGTCGTCACTTTTTAAAGGTAACAATCTAAGGGAAAAGAGGTCAGTCCCCCTGGATGAATAGTCTGGTATTGCATGTTTTAAAAATTTCTTGAGGCACACCGGTTGAAATGGCTGGCTTAGAACGACAATGATTTATTATGTCTCTTGCTGTTGTGGGTTGGCTGAGGCTTGGCTGGGGCTTGGCTGATCTAGACTGGACTTGTCTGAGCAGATGCGCTTCAGGCTGTGACCTGGCCGGGCACGTGGTTTGGATTTCCCCTGGGGCAATTCTTCCAAAGACAATGGCAGAGTTGGAAGGTGTAAGAGAAAACCTGCAAGACTTCTTAAGGCCCAACCCCTCCTTCCAGCCAAGGCAAGTCACAGGCAAACCTAGAATCAAGGGGCAGGGGGATATGGAGATCCCCAAGAGCGGGAGGAGCTTCAAAGTCACCTGGTGAAGGGCATGAACACAGATAGGCAGAAGGATGTAAGCCAAAAATGTGAGGTGCCACAGGCTACCCTGGTGTGTCCTGTAAGTGCAGCTTGGTCATTTAGAAGAGAAACTTCCTTGAGGGGCAGTCAGCATGCAGCTTGGGCAAGCCTACAACTCCAGGCATCTGCCATCAATTAGTGACCTTCCTGCGCGGGTCCCAGTGTTGACATTTAGACCTTGCAAAATGCCCCTTCCTCCTGCTTCTCAGAGCCTTTGGGGGAGACTGCACAGTTTAGGGGAAAATGCATTGGTATGAGTTTGAATCTAGACTCTGTGGGACAAAATGGGGTGATATTCTGGAATACTACTTGCGGGAAAGATGGGAGAGGAGCAGAGCTGTTCTAGCACGAATCCTCTGTAGCCTCTCTCGGACTTACCAGGCAGCACTGACATTCTTGAACATGGTTTGTGGCAGGCTTGAACTGCTATGATAAGTCTTAGTGTTTATTTCCAAGAATCAAGGATGTGTTTGTTTGCATGTGTTTTAGATGCCTCTCTCCCAATACAGTGGAAGGAATTGGCATTCTTTTTGGGCCCTTGGCATTTGCTTTCTCCTCTCTGGGAACCTCCTGGGGGGCGTGCCTGACTGTAGTCCTGTGGACACCCCTAGGCAAATGCTGGGATAGGGGAGGGAGAGACAGCCTGGTTAGTATTTATTGGTAGTAACTCTTACTTTCTCCTCCCAGATGCCCTGGGCTAGGGAGTAGGATGGGGACAGTGAGGGGAGGAGTCAAATAAGATTACTTTGCCAGCAAGTAAAATATTCTCTGCCCTCCACCCCAGCCTTTGTGTGCTGCATGACAAACGCATCCATTCTTCTACAACAGCAAAGAGAACAGGGACAGGGTGGACACTTATAAGTCAGGCTTTTCTATTTCGTGTATGAATATAGAATATAGAATGAAGTTAAATATCACATTTCTTAACCTGCTTGTAATTTGTTAGATTCAAAAACTAAGCAAGAGCTCTAAAATGACATTTAACAATGAAGTGGGAATAAATTGAGCGGTTGTTTTGGAGCTGGGGAGGGAATACATGCTAGAATTTTTTGATAGCAGAAACAGTGGTGGAAGTCGCACGTAAAGCGAATGTCTATATGCTGCTCAGTAATGTGTTGCATTAATGATGATAGCGCCTGCTCTAGTTCATTTCTTGTTGGAGGGGATTCAACGCAGGGATTAGGAGGCTGAAGACTCCGTCGCTGCCTTGTTCCGGGGCCTCCCTTGCCCTGCCCTCCCTGCAAGGGAAGCAACAGAGAAAAGAACCCAGGAAAGCTCGGATTCTAAAACCAAGCCAAGTAGACACCTTACAGGTTACAATTTTCTTTTTTTTTTTTAAAAAGTGGTTGCTTCTAAAAGGCACAATTCAAAATAGTCACTGCAAGAATAGACATGCTGAAATCCTAATGGTGCAATTCTGTTTTGTTGAGTCAAAAAATAGGGCTGGATAATGAGGAGTGGTAGCTATGCAAATGCAGAGGGAGCTCATCACATCTCTGCTTCCGGGCGTACATTGATTGCAGAAACCTGCCGTATACTACTTAGTTGGGAAGATTAGTTCAGATGAGAACTTTCAGTGATGTATGAGGTCTGTCCCGAAAGTATCGGCTGTGCAAACGGTTTTAATTAGGTTGACATGGGCTTGATACTTTTGGGACAGACTTCCTATGTTCTTTTTCTTTTTCCTTAAACCCCCTGTATGGCTGAAATGCTAAAATAGTGGTTACGTTAGCAGCCTTTAGATGTTTGTGGGCAAGGCTTAGCAGAGAGGTAGGTAGCCATAAAGATTGCACATGGGTCCCTCCTCCTTCCCTTCAATCCCCTCCTTCTTACCTTCCTTGCTTCCCTCTTCCTTCCTTCCTCCTTTCCTTCTTCCGTCCATAAAAATAAACTTTGCTTTTTAGGAGCCCAAATCTTAAGGGGAATGGTAGGATGCAGACATTAGAAACTGAAAAATCAAATGCAAATTTATTAGTCTATATTGTGTTGTGTGTGGTAGCTTTCTAATATATCTGGAGAAAACAAATAGAGTGAAAACGATGGTTCTAAATCTTGATTTCATTAAACAGTAAATCCTTCAACTTCTTTTAGAATTTTCAGGCCAAGTGGTGTTACTTCCAGGTGTGTCAGGGTTAGAATAACATTGCCACCCAAGCAGTAGACCCTCCCCAACAAATAAGCAGAGAATTCAAATAGTAATTGGTGCCTCAGCTACCATATACTTATATACCCTACAATTACTTCCTCAAAGCCTTCTACTGACTAGGAAGACTGATTTTAAAAAGGAATTATCACTCAGCTGCCTGGTGCCCTACGGAAGATGACATGGCTTGATAATGATTATTTGATTTGTTTCATAATCTCTTACTGAGATTTCTTACAAAACTATTGTGTATATTTGGGTTTTACTTTGAGGTCCTTGTACTCTATCTTAAAAACATGAATTGGAGTAATTTCCTAACTACATATAGCACAAAGGTGCTAAAGTTTTCAAAATAAGGCAATGTGGAAGAATTAGTTAATAGATTTAAAAATAAATCATTTGGACATAATATCAGTTTGGACCCCATCGAAATATATCATAGTCTAAAAATAATCTCTAAAGAATTGAATATTGTAAATCAAATTATAGAAAAACTAGGAGGAAATATTCATTAAGTCTGCATAGAAGTAAGAATTTTTATGGCTTTAAAATAAGCAACCAGTGAAGACAAAATGAACAGATTTAAATATATTAAAATTTAAAACTTGTATACAAATGAAGAGACAACAGACTGGGAAAATTTTCATTACCTGTGACACAAATTATTAATATGGGTTATAACTTCAATGTATAACTTACTCAGCTGATAAAAATAAAAGGGCTGGAGCCCTGGCACAGTGGATAAGGCGCTGGCCTGCGAACCCAAAGGTCACTGATTCGATTTCCCAGCCAGGGCACATAACCAGGTTGCAAGCTAGGTCTCCAGCCAGATCCATAGCTGGAGGCAGATAAAAAGCAACCATACACAGTCATCTCTTTCCATCTCTGCTTCTCTCCCTACTGCTCTTTCTAAAAATAATAAATTAAAAAAAAAATCTTAAAAAAAAGAGCTGGGCTCTAATAGATACAAAACATAATAGTTAACATTTATTGAATATTTTTTCAGTGTTGCAAAGATAAACAAAATCAGCTTATACTGTTGTTTTGTATATAGAATATTTTGTAACCAGTTTTTCTCACATGTTCAGGCTATGTTACTAACTAGTCTTCTAAAACAGGGTTTTCCGTGATTGCAAAGTATTTGTAAGGAAGTGCAACCCAATTTACTTAAGTTTTCTGTGCTGGAGGTTAAGGTTATGGAAATGTAATTTAAAGTGATTTCTTACACAAGGGCCCATTGTTAGGGGTATAGGTATGGAAAAATACATCCCATTGAATGGAACTGAATGACTTATAAAGAAGCACATTTGACACTTTTTTTTATTGTTGTTGTATTACATCCATCCCCTTTTTGCTCCCCTCTGTTTTCCTCCCCACCCGCCCATTCCCCCCAAAGCCAATCCCACCTGTTGTCCATGTCCATGGTTCCTTTATACTAGGTTCTTGTCTAAACTTTTTTTTTTTTTTTACTATCAACAATTTTATAGGTGGCATCTGCCACTGAAACCTGTTTTTAGCAAAACAGGAGATACTGTTTGAGACCCTATGCTTTTCACAACACCTCATCAGTTTTCTTTAAAGGCCTTAGTGAAAGAGACATGCTAATTATCATTTCTGCAAACATCTCTAGGCTAGGAATGACTATAGCTTTATGTTAGGGCACTTTGTCATGCCTGTCATTCTCTTATCTTGCTTTTATAGCAGAGGAAATAAAGACACCAGAGAAATAGCTTTGAGGTCTCACAAGTTAACAGCAGGTGAACATGAGCACAGGCAGCTCTGAAATTTCCACTGTGTGTAAGTAATTCACTGCGGGGGTGGGGCCGGCAGGAAATGACAGCACTGGGGATAAGTGGCAAGGGTGATGTCGGGGGTCCTGGAGGCTGGTGGGAATTCTGTGCTCTTCTGAATGGGTAATTCATTGTGTTTGTGAGGGTTCTCACTGCTCAGGCTTGTAGGCCTGTCAGCCGGGGACCTTCCTTAGGAAACACAGGGGCACCTGCAGTATTTTCATGGGCTGTCAAGGTGGAGCTGGCTGAGTGTGGCCTGAGTAATATCTTAGCTGTTGCCGTGTCTTAGGTTTTATGGGGTTTCTGAGTGTGGTTTTTGTTTTTAGCTCTTGGTCACCCTTCGTGGCTGGGAGTGTGAGGTTGAGCGTGAAAAGGCAGAAACTGTTTAAACTCATAAATAGTTACTCTTCTTCCCTGCATGTCAGTGTTCTCAGTCACCTGGCAAGTGCTTGGGCTGCTCATCTTTATTTATTTATTTTTATTTTTTGGTCTCCTTATAAGTGATAGATACTGAATTCATGAACTGTCTCCTATTCTTAAGTATCTAACAAACTCATTGTAACAAAAAATACGGCCTTTGAAGACTACCGCCAGGAGATTTGATATGTGTATGGAAAATTCTAGCGAGTCAAGAAGTAGTCTGCCAAGTTGGAGCCAAAGGTTGGGTCCATTGGATGCTCTGACAAACTTATTAGGTCCTGGAACCACCATGATTATTTTCATTTCATTGACCCACTTTTAAGGACACGACTGAGTCTTTAATCACCAAGCGCTGGCTAGAGAGAGATGGACCAGTGCCGCCGCTGGAGAACTTTGACAGGTGGAATTCTGAGTTCACTTTCTCTTCTGTCCAGTCTAGAATGAACTTGACATGCCGCTGGAAAGAACACAAGCTGGACTGGACTCATTTCTGTTGCATCACACCTGGCTCCTGAAACCGGGGGCCACTGCTTGGCAGCTGATCCCATCACCTGTGTTCTAACACACCGTCCAGGTGCGTACTCACGTGTGAGAAGCACTGGGTTACAACCTGTGAGTCCTGTAACTGTGGCAGGTAGTTTCATCAGTGGTGAGTGCTTCCTCCCGGCCTGTTTTGTATTTATACATTTACAACCCTTAACAAAAAAGTTCAGTCCTCTGGCGTTTTAATAATTTAAATATCCTTTTAAAGGTTGTTTTTTTTTTGTTATAAATGGCTATATTATCATTATGAAAGCTTCAGAAAATCTAGAGAAGTGAAAAGTAAAGAGCAATTTACCCCTCAAATACATGTATTGATAACATCTTAAAGGTACATTTTCTGTTTGCTTTTTCTGTGCATGATTTTTCAAAAAAAAATTGTTTTTTTCCCTGATGTGTAGGAATTATATATGATCTATGTAGAAAATCAAGAAAATAAGAAAAAGCATAAAACAGAGACTGGAAACCATCCTATATATTTAGGCTTGGGGGTTTTATATAGTCCTATAAAATGGGACTTCATAGTCTTTGCCTCTGCCCTTTGGTTGTAGGGGATCCTTGCAGATAATCTTTGGTTTTGGTTTTTATGCTCCCTCTTAGCCCTGTGTCTCTACTATTTCATATAATTTTAAGAGATTCCTGGTATGATCATCAATGTCTCAAATAGTTATTTTATAGTCAGAATGAAGAATTGATTAACTTCTTTGTGCAACTGAAAAGTTGACTACTTACTTTTGGGACATATTTATATTATATATTAATCCTCTTTAACCAGAAACTTCTGGAAGGCAGAAAAGCCTTTGCTTTTAAAGAATGTATGGCCACTCTCCTTTTAAGTTGACTGATAGGTTGTCTTCTGGAGGGTAAAGGGTGAGGCTGGTTAGATCGATGATCCCTGGGAAGTCCTTTTTTTCTTGGGTCAATTATTTGAAACATGTAGAAGATTAGGAAACACCACTGTAAGGAAGCTGATTTTTGTTTCTTGAGCTCTTAGCTGAGAACGGAAAAATACAAAACAGAATGAATCTTTATCCAAATCTCTGCTTTTAAAGGTAGTTTGGAGAGAAATTGACACTTGATTTTTCAATATCCATCAAATAACTGGTTTCAGTGTTTGAGGCGGGACAGGGGACAGTTGATTGGGATTTGTCTGCAACCTTTTGTCAGGCTTGCTCTGGAATACATCATTGCTCTTGATACCTCAGACCGTATCATGTCAGTGAAGAATTCCATGCGTGGCTATGTTCGTGGGCTAGACTCTCCTACTTCCGGTTGTTCCAAGAGAAAGTGATTGGTTTTACCAGTCAGAGGGACATAGTTTAGAACCTAAGGTAACAAACGACTATTTTCCAAATTTCAAACTTTACTTGCCTCATTTAGAGAACGTTGAGGGATTCAATGTATTGTTACATTTCTAGATAGAAGTAATATCTCTCAAATTCTCTCCCTTCTCTCCAGCCTCACACTGAAAACTGAAAACTCACTTTCACTCCTCTAATCCATACCTTTCTGAAATTCCAGGCACTTCCCACCAGGTTCTTTCTGTGTGAATCACTTTAGTCCCATTGACCTCTTTTAGTTTTCTTTCTGATAACTTCCAAACCAGGAGAGCCATAAAATGACCCAGCAACAGGAATTTGTGGGTGGGGTGGTAGGTGTGGCTCCAGTAAAACTAGATGGTGAAAGATGGTGACTACTTGGTCATTAATAATAATAGCTGTTTTTTTGTTGCACAGGCTTCAGGGTATATCCCATAGTCTATACATATTGTCTTAGTGACATAGACTGTGTATTCTGGAGAACAGTGGAGCCAGTATAGTAAGTTGTTTAGAATTTGTTGTATTTGTTAATTAGAAAACTGTTCCTGAGGTACATGAATCTGGGTTGATCAGGATTGAATTGAATTGGTAGGTAGCAGCTCTTCAGGTACCACCCCAAACCCTGCTGTGTCTTACATCTTGGCTGATAGTATCTTATTCATGCTGCGGAGCTGGTTGGGCAGGACAAAGGAGTGATCTGGATTAGCAAGTTTGGCACTGAAATAGAAATACTTTAAAGCTTTAAACTTATAAAAAAATGTCCCTGTGCTAAATTTCAATGCTTCAAACTCCCACACTTTTGCATGTTATTCTTTTTAACCAGCATGATATCTGAAGAGTTTTGAGTAAATGAACATGTAGTAAATATGTGGTCTTTCTGTGCTTAATAAAAAGGCCAATGCCTTTGAAGGAAGTTTCTGTATGGTCTTGCCTCCTGCTCCTCTTGGATCTTATTTCTTGCTTCTCTCCTTGTGAACATTAGGTTTCAGCTGTATTGGCCTCCTTGAAGTTCCCCAACATGGCAGCCATGCCCTACCACAGGACATTTGCACAGAAGTCTTATCTGCCTGTAATGCTCTTTACCATATATCTGCAAGTCTGGCTGTCACTCCCTTGAGACTCAAATGTGAATTCTTGATGAGGATGTTCTTGGCTACCCATCTATAATTTCAGTCCTTCTTTTTGGCCCTGTAACATTCATATTCTGCTTTTCTATTTTGATTTTTGTTTTTCTCTTCCCCATAGCACTTAATATCTAACAGTATAAACTTTACTTATTTACCTTGTTGGTATCTCTCTCTCACTGACCTACAACCTTCCTGAGGACATGGTAGGGTTTATTTCCTCTTGTATTCCCAGTGCCTAGAATAGTGTCTGAACCATCATATGCATAATCTGTCATCGTATAGTGCTTGATACATAACTACTGGAGGGAAGGAAGGATGACTCTTGCTTGGCTCCTGTCATAATTGACCTTCCCATTTATAAGTTAGCCTGCCCCCTGACCAGAGAACAGTCTGTGAGTTTGAGGTAAATTTGGAGGCTCCTGGGTCCTGGCAGGCTTCACAGTCAGTAATCACAGGAAGTAAACTCTGGTTAATGTTTGGCTGAGGAAGGCATGTTCTGTGAAACCAGTAAATGCTTCTCTCTATACGATGCTGCTATTTCATACATTCCCAAAAAGTCAATGGGTAGCCTGATTTGATTTTTGGGAGGGTAAAGACAGTGTATTTGCTTTGAGATAGGGAATAGATAATGCAATCTTTGGCACTGAGGTTCCATTTTCTTTTGTCTATGGCTAAAAAGGTGTGTAACTTACTTATTTAATCCCTCACTTGGCAATAGCTGTAGTGATAGGTGAGGGGTGTGAGGAGAAGGATTTTTACATAGTGATAAGATGGTGGGAATGTGAAACTCAGTTTGGCAGGGTCTGCACAGGGTTTTGCTGAGTCCATGGCAATATTTAATTACCTGTGCAAACATTCTATTCAAGATAAGACTACAACAGTTGCCTTGGGGAAAATTCTTTTGAGTCAATATTTGTTTGATCTTTTTTAATGTAGTATTTTGGCTCTGCTATTCATGATATCGCAAAGTTCCTATTATAAATGTCATATTCAGGGATTTGCTGTATTTGCACAGCGGGTCAGTCCTGGAAGAGGTAAAGGATTGGAATCACTGTTTAAATAGAGGTTCTAAGGGGTTTCAAATGAATCTTTAAAATAAAAATGCTTTGTTTCAGTCACTTGACAAATAATTAGGAAAAACCGGTGTTAAGTACTCTGGAGGATTCCAAAATATAGCATAAGCTTCACACCCTCAATTTGCTAGTAATTTAGTTGTAGAAGTTAGATTTTAATCAGTATATGACGTACAAGATATATATACTAAATAATAATAATGGCTACAATTTAATGGTACTTAGCAGAACTAAGAACTGTCCTAGTGTTCTCCTAAGCAGGAACTAACTCGTTTAATCCTCCCCGAAGTCCAGCGATGCAAGGGCTATTGGTTAGTATAAAGTTTGCATAGAGTAGACAATGTTGTGGGAGTGTGGAGAGTGCGGAGACCAGGGAAGTAAAGAAACAGAAGGGTGGTCCTGGCTGGTGTGGCTCAGTGGATTGAGCATCGGTTTACAAACCGAAGGGTCGCTGGTTCGATTCCCAGTCAAGGAACATGCTTGGGTTGTTGGCCAGGTCTTCATTTGGGGGTGTGTGAGAAGCAACCGATGTATGTTTCTCTCACACATTGATGTTTCTCTTCCTCCATTCCTTTCCCTCTTTCCTTAAAAAAAAAAAAAAAAAAAAAAAAAAAAGACACGGAAAGGAGTCCTCCTGACAGGTGTGTGGCTCAATTGGTTGGGTGTCGTCTAGCAAAGTGAAGGTCACTGGTTCCATTACCATCTCTCTAAAAGCAAACAAATATTTAAAAGAGAGACATAAAGAAAATTTTAAGTAGAGGGACTCTCACTCTAGACTTTGAAGATCAGAAGCAGATAGCTGTGTAATGGGAAGAAAGAAAAGAATCTAGTGGGCATTTGTTGTTTTTGTCTGTGATATCTTTTTTTTTTCCTCCCTGGAAGATTGTTTTATCCTTCCTAGACTCTCAGCAAATGTGCTTCTGGTGAAGGAGACAATAAATATATAAGTAAAACATGTATAATGTCAGTGTGATAAGTGATTTGAAGAAAAGTAAATACAGGAAAAAGTGCTGAGATGATTGAGAAGATCATTTGTCATTTTAAACAGGTTGGTCATGGTAATGGAAGGCTAACAGACATTTGAGTGAAGGTTGAAGGAGGAGAGGAAAGAGCTGTGGAGGTACCTATGGGAAGAGCCTTCTAGACAGAAGGAATGGCAAGTGCAAAGGCCCTGGGGTGGTATTATATCTGGTTGGTTTAAGGAACATCAAAAAGTCCAGAAAGGCTGGAGAATAGTGAGCAGGGAGGAGAATGGTTGTAGGTGGTATCTTTAGAAGCAATGCATGCCTGGTCACTGTTGGTTTTTATGATGATGATAGTGGTAATAGAGGAGGGGGGACTTTGGAGTGTTTGTGAGTGAGTGGAATGGCAGTTTGATAGCTGTAACTGCTTTCTCCAGGACTGAGCCACTGCAGAGCCTCTTGGTTTTCACTGGCAGCCTCAGCTCAGTAGCTCTCAGATCTTGATCCTTTTCAAATGTGGGCAGAGGCATGTTGGCAGATCCACACCCATTACCCAGCAGATAGGAAACTGGTGCTACAGCTCAGGCCCTGGGTGAGCACCTGTGTGAGTTGAATGACACTCTTGCCTCAACCCTCACAATATTTTCTGTAATTCTGAGTTTCTTCAATTTCCTGCTTGGTGTTGATGTTCCTGCTGGGACCATGCCCCCTTGGCTGGGCCTTGTGTCTGCCTGCTCTTCACTGTGCTTGCTGCCAAGTATACCACATGTTGCTGGGAGCCAGGGCTGGTTTGGGGCTATACCTGTAGATGTTCTGGGATTCTGTGCTAAATGCAGAGTTAGGAAGATCCATTGAGCTGCTAGGCCTCCTTTTCCTCAGTGTTTCTGGTTCTCTTCCTACCACAGCTGCATCTCCTTGCATAACAGATGTGGGCTGGATTTAGGCACCGCTGACCATGCTTCTTTAGGCACACATGCTGCACTGTTGCCAAAACCCCTCCAGGCAGGGCTGTGGTGCGTGGATTCCCCCTAGCTGGGTTTCTGTCTCTGATCCTTTAGCCCTTGCAGCGGATCCACGCAGTTATAAGCTAGGCCAGGGAGGGAGAGATGGGAACCTGGGTTTGGGGCACGAAGGCCCAGCCAGGGCACCGGCAGCGTGAGTTGAGAGGTGGGGAGAGGAGCCTCAGCAGACTGTGGAAGTCTGCCTCGTGGTGGCTCCGTGCAAGGCAGAACTGGAACAAGCTGTCTCAAGGTTTAAACATGAACGTTAATTGAGAAGTTGCAAATGCATCTAGTACTTTCAGAATCTTTTAGCCGCATCATGACCAAGTTATGTAAAGAAGGATGTGTCTGCTCTGGAGACCCTGTGAGGATCCAGGTGGGGCTGGGCCTCCATGGGTTAAGATTAGGTGGGTCAGCTATAGGGTCCTTAAGTGATGACACACTCGTGCGCACCGTACACATACATGCGCGCGCACATACACCCATACTCTCAACCCATCCCTCCTTTGGCTTTTGTTTTCAGTTGCAGTTACTTCGGTGTATGTAGGTCTAAAATACCAATTTGAATACCGTTAATAGGAATGAGAGTGTAAAGAGGCTGGATCTTCAAAGTTACAGATGAGAGTGTGAAATAATGGAAGGTTCTCTGCTGTTTTCTCCTGTTCCCCGCAGGAGGAACCTGAGCTATTAGGGGTGTAGGTAAAAGCTTTTTCGGATCTCCTATGAATCAAGGTGTGCTGCTGGGCTTTTCCGGTCCAGGGAAGAGTCATCATGTTGAAAAATGCTATTAAGAAAAATAACATTGGCATAGTCCTGGAAGGTGGTTAAACCAAGAGATATTTCCTTTTTGAAGAAAAGTGCTAACTTATTTAAGGTAATAAAGTACGTCCTATGACTTACTTTCTTGGAAAATGAATGAATTTGAATGAACATTTATCGAGCTTCCAGAATATCCTACGGAATGCCTTAAAATTTTAAAATACCATTTGTTTTCTGAACAGGTAATTCACTCACCATTTCACAGCTGCAAAGCAACTTTCAATGAAAATCCTTCCTTCTCTCTTCCAGTTGGTTAGGTCCTTCCTCAATCAGGGCAGCTCATGCTACAGTTTCTGATATATTTTGTTAATAGTCAATATAATTGCCTAATCAGTGTTAATAATGTGGAAAACCAAGTTGTCTTCTCTCTCTTCAAAGACCTTGTATTTAATAAAATGAACTGATCCAGTCGTTTATAGTCGTAGTTTGAAAACTTTGATTGTAAATCTAGTGGTCGCACAGTTTTTAGGTGCTGAAGTCCTTAGGCCAACAGTAGTCATAGCCCCGGGGGTGTTGTCAGAATGCAGAGTCTCAGGCTCCTCCCACTGGCCCAGACATCCTGAGTCAGAATCAGCATTTCGCAGGGTTGCAGGTGACTGGGGGGCACATGCAAGTTGGAGAAGCCACTGTGGTGTACATTTTCACAGCCTTGGCTGCAGGGTACTCTGAAGTGGTCTTGGAATAAGAGCTGCTATCACATTATGGGGAGAGGGCTCTGTTTTGATGAGAAAGTTAAGTGAAGTGCTCTTGTACCCACTATGTCTAGTACCCATCTGGCACCGTACATAGTCATTACAATATTATTGACTATATGTCCTGATGCTGTACTCTATATCCCTGTGGCTGTTTTTATAACTGACTGTTCGTATTTCTTAATCCCTTCACCTTTTAAACCCTTCTTCCCATTCTCTCTCCATGCTGGCAGCCATCAGTTTGTTCTTTGTATTTATAACTCTGTTTCTGTTTTGTTTGTTCATTTATTTAGGTTTTTAGAGTCTATGTATTAAGTGAAGTCATGTGGTATTTGTCTTTCTGTGTCTGAGTTTATTACCGTAATACCCTGTGGGTGCATCCATATTGTCACAAATGGAAAAAACTCATTCTTTTTTATGGCTAAGTAATACTCTGTTGTGTGTGTGTGTATGTGTGTGTGTGTGTGTGTACACCACAGGTTTATCCACTTATCTCTTGACTATCAATAGACACTTAGGTTGCTTCAATAATCATGAATCCTTTAAACTGAGGTGTTCAAGGCATTTTTGTATGGTATAATGTCCCGGTTAAGAAGCGCTGGGGTTGGATTTGGTTATATATTGAGAAGAGGGGAGGAAGAGACTCTTCAGTGGGAGAAAGTGAAAACATTCCTAACCTAGGGTATATGCACAGCTTGCAGGATCAGCCTACCCACCTTTGTTTTTGAGGCATTTGTTAGTCTGTACAGGCGACAATTGGTGCCTCTGGTTATAGCCCAACTGCTGGCTGGCTGGGGTGGGTGGCAGTGGAGAATTTAGTGACCAGTGACTGGTGACGTATGAAGTGCCACAGAATACCCCGACAGTTTATTTTAATCCCAAGAAAGTCCCTCACAGTTTTGAAAAGATAAGGCAAAACGTCCAAGGAGGGGTGCCTGAGAGCAGTGAAACTTACCAGCTTTCCATCTGCACAGGAGGTGGCCATTTCCTTTCCTGGAATGGCTTACGTAGCCGTCTGGACAAAATAGATGAACTGAAAAGTATGTTCTATTTGTATTTGGAAACCATTGTATTTGTATGTATTTTGATTTTTCTCAAAAGACAATGTGACATGTAGTAGGAGTGGTTACTGTGGATTTAAAAAATTTCCCTGGGACTGCTCTAGGGCAGCTGGCTCTTCAAAGGTCTGTTTTGAAAGTGATTTGAAGGGAGTGGCTTTAAGGTTGTTGGCTTCTCTTTGTTTGTACCTTTAAAGTCAATGAGCCGAGCCTACCCACGTGATCGTGATCGCATGATTCTGCTACTATAATTGGCCCAGTTTTGAGCCCACCTGTGGCACTTCATCCTTAGCACATTGCATGAGACCCCATCCGCCAAGTGCTGGACCTCTTTTTAGTGGGTAAAATGTGAATTTAATCATGTAAAAGCTGGAGTTAATCATGCTGGCATCTAACTTGCTGTTTGTCATTTGGCTGAAGGTGGCGGATGTCACTGAGAAAGAAGGGGAGTTGGAATGGCTTCAAGCCCCAGAGCTGTAGCTTTGGGCTGGATCCTGTGATGCTCCTCGCAGCAAAGGCTGTTGCTGCTCCAGGAGTGGCAGACTTGGTTAAAAGGCTTTTCTGAACTGCTCAGCCCTCAATAGGAAAGGAAAAGTGTAGAATTCATAGTCAACGTTATTCGTCTGCCTGGTGGACTGACCTAAAAATGTCACATCACAGTGCCACAGGGTGAGACCAGAGGAGGTCTCAGAAGGACTGCAGGAATCGCACATGTGGAGGTGGAGGGAATGCTGCTCCCCGGCCCCACCTGTCCCCTGGCCTCCCCCTGGGAAAGGGCCACCCTCCCTGGACAGAGGGGTTCCTGCCATAACTGATGTTCATTTGAATTGGCCTTGCGTTCCCTCTCTGTTCACGGAATGCTTTGCCTGTATCGCACCAGAGTGTGCTGGAGGGCCTGATTCCTGTCTGTAATCCAGTGACTGGAAATGTGGAGTTGCCAGCCAGGATGATAGGTGCAGTGTCTTGCAGTCCCCAGGACCTTTAGGGATGAAATCAGTGGCTTTGCCTTTCTGTTTGCTACATTGGTTTGCTTCTGAGGTTGGTGCTTTGGGGACACCTGCCCCCCCTTACTCTGTGGCTCTGAAGAGCGAAAGCCCAGCCTCTGGCACTAATTTCCATAAGAGGCTTGGCGGCCCAGCTAACTTTCAAACTCAGAAGAACAAAGGAAGAAAATTTTCAGATGTAGTTTTCTTCTTTAAAGACCAGCGCGTGTTACCGCCGTGCGTTACCTCTGCGCTGTAGTTTGTGGCTGCTCTCGGAGCCCGTATCTGTGTTGTTCACTGTTGGGCCTGACTTGCAGTGTGTGGACCGGTATCCAGCACTTAGCCAATGCTCAGTTAATGTTTCTGAAGTGTGTAGCCTTCCATTGCATTCAATTTAACTCGAGTTGTATTTTTCCAGCCAATATTAAAGTTAATGAAGATAATTACTGACATTTGCTGTCATCTGGACTTCAGCCATAGCTGGTGCAAACCAGAGATCAATTTGAAAAGCCCATCCTCGTGCTGATTGCTTTTAGAGGTTCATTTTTATTTTCTGTGGCTGCATTTGAAATAGACACTATTGTGCTCGGTTTTTGCTGCAGTGACATTTTTTGGAAGAGAATGTACATTAATTCTATATTAAAGTTCAGAACAGATTCTGAACTACTAGCCTCTCTTGAAGCCTTATTACATATTAAAATGCCATTTCTATTCATACTCTTTTTTTTCCTTGCCTTATTTTCAGCAACTACATTCTTTTTAGCAGGTTTAGGCCTTTGAAGAGCAATTCATTCCTGTGGTGGGAGTGACTGGTCGAGGGGGAAGGTGTGTTGGAGTTGGCTTTGGGGACCTACCTCAGCCCCCTTTCTCTCTCTCTTTTTTATTTTTTAATTTAAACATTTTTTATTAATTTTTAAGAAGATTTTATTATTTTGAGAGAGAGTGGAAGGGAGAGAGACAGAAAGGGAGAGAGACATCAATGCCTTTCACCTGCCTCCAGCTACAGACCTGGCTGGAGACCTGGCTTTGCAACCTGGTTATGTGCCCTGGCTGGGAATCGAACCAGCGACCTTTGGGTTCACAGGCTGGTGCCTTATCCACTGTGCCACCAGCCAGGGCTCCCTTTCTCTTTTGACAGAGCCATCGAGGAGCTGCCCCAGGCAGAGAAGTTAGCGGGCCTCCAGGGAAGGAGAGCTTGCTATTCCTTTCATGCTTTTACCTCTCACAACTTCTTACAGCACACTTTTTATTGATTCCTGAATTTTAATCTTGGCTGGTGTCCCCTGCTTTGTGACTTAAAGCAGTCTACTCTATTTTTCCGTAATTGTTATTTCATCTCCGAGATGAGGCTAGAGCTGCCCCGTTTACCAACATTGCCAGACCTGGGCTACGGAGAGGTACTACAATAGTTTGCTGAGTTTGCCAGAACCAAGTAACACAAACTCCATGTCTTAAACAACAGAAACTTATTTCTCAGTTCTGGAGGTGGGTCCTGCTCCATTTGAAGGCGCTAAGGAAGGATCTGTTCTTGGCCCCTCTCCTAGCCGCCACCACTCTGGGCCTGTGACAGCGGAACTACAGTCTTTGCAAGGTGTTCTGTGGGTGTGCAGATTTCCCCTTTTTACAAGGACACCATTCTTGTTGGCTGAGGGGTGCACCTTACTCCAGTATTTCCTCTTCTTAACTAATTGTATCTGTAATGATGCTGTTGCGAAATAAGGTCATGTTCTGAGGTGCTGGGGGTTAGGATTTCAGCTTGTGAATTTTGGGGGACACAATTCAACCCATAACAGTAGACCAAATGGTCAGATAGATTTGGGTGGTCTGATGTAGAAATAGCAGGCTGTGCTATTTCTTTTTTTCTTCCTTTTAAAGGATCTATTGTATGAAGAAAAGTTTCAAACTGGGACTGGTAGATTTATTCTCCGACTGGCATCCCACTTATAAACACCAGACAGATGTTTACCTAGGTGGGGGTCTTGATTTAACTCATGAATTTCAGGACAATATAACACCTAGATCCTTTTCCATGCAAAGGGGCAGGATCTGTCCCTAGAGCCAGAAACAGAGGAAGACACAGTTGCCCCTATCAGAGCACTGGGCCTCATTTGTTTCCTGGCCTCTGAGACCCAGATAGAAGACATAATAGAAGATCAAAGGCCTTTGTAATTACTTCCTCCAGCAATTTTTGCTAATGCCTGTGGAGTTATTTGTATGCTATTGCAGGGACTGGGCCTAATTTTGCATCGAGGTGTTAGTTCCTAATGGCCTCCAGCCCTCACTTTTCTTTAGTGGCTGATTTTACAGATAACACTACCATTTCTAAAGCAGTTTCAAATGTAGATGTCAGCGATCTCATGGTGTAGAAGTATTAAATAACCTTCATAGTTTAAATTAAACTGTTATGGAAGTATTACATATATGTAGAGAAGTGCACATGGAAGAATACAGTTCAGTGAATTTTCATACAGTGAACATGCCTGTGTAACCAGCACCCACATCAAGAAACAGAACCTTGCTCTAGTTGGGTGGCTCAGTTGGTTGGAGCATTGTCCCTGACTCTACAAGGTTCTGTATTCAATCCCCTGTCAAGGCGCATGTCTATGGTGCAGGTCCAATCCCCAGTTGGGGCATGAACGGGAGACAACTGATCAATGCTTCTCTCTCACATCAGTGTCTCTCTGCCCCCCTTCATTTCTTTCTAAAAAGTCAATAAACATACCCTTGGGTGAGGAGATAATCCCTCCTCATTGCGCCCCCTCCTAGTTGCCACCTCTCTTCAAAAGTGACCATTACTCTGAATTCTAACAGCATTGGTTATTTTTGCTTGGTTTGAATTTTATATGCATTTTAAAAAAAGATTTCATTCATCATTCTCAGAGAGAAGGGCGTGGAGGGAGGAAGAAAGGGAGAGAAGCATCAACGTATGGTTGCCCTTCACCTGCCCCCAGCCAAGGGCCTGGCTGGAGACCTGGCTTGCAACCTGGCCATGTGCCCTGACTGGGTAATCGAACCATGGCTTTTGGGTTCCCAGGCCAGCACCAATTCCCTGAGCCACACCAGCCAGGGCTGAATTTTATATATAGTTTAAACATATTTAAAACTTTTAAAAATATATTGAGTAAGTGCATTATACAAATGCATGTTATATAGTCCTAGACACTTTAGTGTCTGGCTTCTTTTGGTCAACATTACATGAGGTTTCACTGTGGTCATGCTCATTCATTCTATAGGCAGAAAAGTAATTTTTCCCTATAGCATGGAGGCACATATGCACCCAGCTTTCCCAGTTTTCCAGTCAGGTCTTACAGGTTTTGCCTGCCTGGCCTGCATTGGGCTCCAAGTCTCAACACTTTCCCCAGGGGGACCCCGACAGCCAAGACCTCTGTGCATATGTGAATAAGATAGTTTAACAAGAGAGAAGCAGGTAAGTTATTAATGTATGCTTTATGTGTACGTTAATACAAAGCCCAGGGAACATATGTCGCTCTGTGGGCTGGTTTAAAATTCAGGCTTAAATACCATCTTAATAGGGAAAGGGGAGGGAGTCTGTCGGCCTCTTAGGGGGAAATAAATTATTTTTAGAAATGATGATGGACCAATGAAGAATAGATGGGAAATAGGATAGTTTATGACAAGGTTTGTCTGGGTGTGGCGTTGACCTTGTCTCCTGTCCTGCATCAGGTCATCCTTCCCAGGTTGAGGGAACTGGTGGGGAAGAGAGTTATGGCAATTGAGTTCCTTTGGGAGGACCTGTCTTTAAGCAGATCTGGGAATTCAGAGATAGCCTCTCTCTGAATTAGCTGATTTTCAAGAGCCTATAGCTTAAAATAATCAGTATACCAAGTGTTTTGGGGTAGCACGCCCTGAACTCATAGTCATATTTTAATGTGGATTAGTCTATTGCTGTTCAATTATAATTGCTGCATGATATTCCAGTGTAGCCATTCTATTTTATTAATAAAAATCACTTTCTCCTATATCGTTACTGTGTGGTAAAATACTGGGCCCACTTGCTGAATGGTTCGCCATACTTCTTTTTTGTGCATGTTCATGTAATTCAGCTAAACTTCTGCAAGGTTCAAATGCCTGCCTGCTAATCTTTCTTGATGTTTGAAGGCCCCTTCCCCCTTTATTCTTTCCCCATGGGATATTTGAAGCTTAATTTCCCCCCTTAATAACTGTTGACAGTAACTTTGAGGAGGGAAACATCTACTCTAGGCCTTTGACTCTCCTAACACTAATGTGTGAAAAGAGCTGTGAGCAATGGCAGTGTCTCTGGAGGAACTACTGGATAAAGGTAATATATCTTTGCTTTTCTTGCTTTGATTGCCATGGGAGATGGCTGGCAGCAAGCTGTGATTTTGATTGTGATACATTCTTTCTCATGATAAATGGTTTTGGATGCCTAGACATGCAAGAATTTAAAGTTTTGCAGTCATGGTTTTTCAGAGAGAAACAGCTACCTGCCCCCCATGCCAGTTCTCATTTTTTCAAGCAGTGATGGCTTAGCCTTCTGAATGTGAATAGTATCACAAATTACTTTTTACCCTTTACTTACAATGAGTATTTCAGTCAGTACTTGAGTGTAGGACTTAATGTGATAAAGATTGAGACACGGAGAAGGGTGGCCGGCCTATAGTGAGTTCTCAAGGGCTGAGGTTGTCACTGCTCTTCTTAGAAATTATTTGGGGGTTTCCTTGTGCCGGCAGAGTGCCCAGGTTGGCTGGACTCCATTGCATGGTTAATAATTACCATGTAGTTAGGCAGCCAAAAACATTGTCAGCTGAACCGGTCTGGGGACAGTCATAATTCAGGCCTCCCTTTCTACCTCATTGCCTATAGGAAATAAGGAATTCAGGGTGTGGAACAGCTTTTTCTGCCTTCCTGCGTGCTCTTGGGTATGTGTTCAGGAAGGAAACCCAATGCCACCTCAACAGATAACGAAGCCGGTGATGAAACCCTTGCTCCAGGCTAGAGCTGAGGGACACTGGGCGAAGTGCGCTTGAATGGGAATACAGTGGGACTGCAGAGAAGTTATTACCAAAGGAGAGAACTTTATGCACAGCATCCCAGTACACTGTACCGGCAAATAATTAGCATTTTGCTGTATCTACTTCTCTCTGTCTCTCTTGTTTCAGACTTCAGAGCATTTCATCCCTAAATACTGTAAAATGCACCTGCTAAGAATGAGGATGTTTTCCCATTACTACTATAATATTACACCTAAGAAAATCAACAATGATTGTTCTATCATCTAATATCGAGTATTTTCAAATTTTCCGGCTTAATCAAAAAAAAATAAAGGTTTTTTTTCAACATTAAGATCTAATGAAGGTTCACCTATTGCATTTGGTTGTTATGTCTTCTTAGTTGAACTTATCCTCCCTACCTTCTTCTTCATTGTTTTGCAGAGCCTGGGCTAGTTGTCTTGGAGAATGTCCCTGTTTTGGGTTTCTTGGTTGTTTCCTTATGAGTCATTTACTTATTCCCTTTTATGTATACATATATCCTGTAAACGGGAAGTTAGGTTTAAAAGTATGAGTGGATACAGGTTGAATATTGGCTTGGTCTGTTCAGGCTGCTGTGTAACAGAGTACCATAGACTGGGTGGCTTATAAACAACTGAAATTTACGTCTCACAGTTTTGCAGGCTGGAAGTCAGAGAGCAGGGTGCCGAAATGGTTGGGAGAAAGTCTACAACCTCCTCTGGGTTGCAGACTTCTTGTAGCCTTACAGGACAGAGGGGTAGGGAGCTCGGTGGGGTCTCTTGTAAGGCATTTATAAGGACTTCATCCTTGTGACCTAATTACCAAGAAAAGGGCCCACCTCCTAATACCTAATACTTTGGGGGTTAGGATTTTGACATAGGAATTTGGGGGGTGGAAACAACCATTAAGACTATAGCAAATTTTTTTATTGGCCTTTTTTTCCAATCCTCACCTGAGGATATGTTTATTGATTTTTTAATTTTTAATTTTTAGATTTTATTTTTAGACAGAGGGGAAGGGAGGAAGAAAGAGAGGGAGAGAAACATTGGTTGCATCTCCCATGCCCCCAGCTAGGGACCTGGCCCACAACCTGGGCACATATGTACCCAGACTGGAAATTGAACCAGTAACTTTGTAGTTCGCAGGCTGGCATTCAATCTACCTGAGCCATGCCAGTCAGGGCTGTTGATTGATTTTTTTTTTTTTTTTTTTTTAGAGAGAGAGAGGAAGTCAGTGAGAATGAGAGAGAAAAAAAATTTGATCTTTAAGAGAATCATTAATTGATTACTGATCAGAGATTGAACCAGCAGCCTAGGTATGTGCCCTGACCAGGGATCAAACCTGCAACCTTTTGGTGCACAGGACAATGCTCCAATCAACTGAGCTACTGGGCAAGGGCCCGTAGCAAACATTTTTGCCCAAACTACTTCATAGGTGATGCTGCGAATTGCATATTGCATTAATACCCTGCTGACTTAGTACTACTGATAGAGCTGATGACTGGCAGATCCTTGCACTGTAAAAATACATTTTTCCTTTATAGTTAGTGACAATTTGGGGAGTAATTTCTGGCAAAGTGCACATATCCTGTTTCCCAACAACTTTTCAGCCAAGTATTTTTGCTTCCTTTGACCCTTCCTTGAATCAGCTATTACATTGAAGTTGCAAAATGGAAATTTTATAATTCTTTTTGTTGCTTTTATGTTGAGCTACTGGCATTTTTCTGTAGGGAATTTTTCTCACCCATTTTTTGAGCATCACTATAGATTTGTGGGTTTTAAAAATATTTAATACATTATAAACAATTGCAGCCATTACTCTTTTTGATACTTTGGATGTGCTTTAATATTGAAGGGCATAAGGGAGTTGTTAATTGGTAAATTCTCTCTTGTATAAGAATACAGCCATTTAAAGTAAATTCTTAACTATAGGCTAAAGTAAATTCTTAACTATAGGCAACTGGCTTAAAAATTGTTTATGTTCAGAAATATTTATAATGTTTCAGCAGTAGGGATATATTTGTTAGGGGTTTTTCCCTCTTTTTCGTTTGTTTGTTTAAAAAAATTTTTTAAGTTAGCCCTGACTGGTGTAGCTCAGTGAATTGGACATCCCCCTGCAAACCAGAAGGTTGACGGTTTGAGTCCTGGTGAGGGCACATGCCTGGGTTGTGGGCTAGGTCCTCAGTTGGGGCATGGAGAGGCAACTGATCAATCAATCTCACGCATTGATGTTTCTCTCCTCTTCCCTCTCTAAAAATAAATAAATAAAATCTTTAAAGTTATTAATTAATTAATAAAGGGGGGGGGAGAGGAAGAAAAGGAGAGAAATATTGATTAATTGCTTCTTGCATGCGCCCAGACCTGGTGCTGAACCTAGGCATGTGCTTTGAGGCTACCCTTTGTTTTGTGGGAGGGAGGCTCACCCATTGAGCCTCCTGGTTGTGGTTGGGCAGAGGGGTGGGAGCTGTTCTCTTTAAGAACCCACTTTGGGGCAGTTATAAAATTGTAGAACCAAAGAAGGGAGCTGAGGTTGAGTATTGCTGAAGCAAAGAGAGGCAGGAACTCATCTAGTAACTTTTATATTCATGTAACTTTTCTTAAGTTCTTTTTCTGATTTGAAGCATTGTTCTCTCCCACATTTCTATCTTTAATATGGAAGATGAATGAGGAAAGACTACTGGGAGAGGACAGGAGTATAGCCCTGCTCAGGAGGCTGGTCTGCGAGGACTGGAATTATCTGCCTCTGGGTTAATGCAGGCAGTGGGAGAAAGGTCCATTAAAAACAACTCCATCAAAATCGAAGACATTGCCAGGAAGCTACTTTCTGGCAGAGGGCCTGAGCCTTTGCAATGCTTGAATGCCCTGTAAGTAAAGTGTTTTGGCCAGGTTGGCATGCAGCCCATTTTTTTTTTTTCTTCCAAAATGAAATGTTTCCGAATGTACTCCCCACCCACAGCCTACCATATTTGCATATATTTAATAATAATAGAACCAGAGGAAGCTACATGTAGAAAAGAAAAAGGGACTGTTGGTTCTCTCCCTGAGAGAGCCAGGAGAGATGGCTTTGGGTTGTGACTATTACCTTCTTCTTCACAGCCCTCTCCTCCCCACCCCCACTCTGTTCCTGCTGACCCAGCAGGAGAATGGCAGCCACAGAAAATGAGCTGTGGTGGCTCCAGGAGTTTTAAGGTCTCACAAATTGGTAAGTTGAAAATCTGTTGCTTTGTTCTCTCCTTCCTTTTCCTCTGGTCTGAGTCCAGAGTCATCTCTGAACAAAGCTGAACTCCTTTCAGAACCAGGATAAAGCACACCTCCTTAAGGAAAGTATCAGACGAAATAGGATTGCGTATTATTATTATTATTATTTTTTTATTGTTGTTGTATTACATCCATCGCCTTTTTGCTTCCCTCCATCCCCTTCCCCACCCACCCATCCCCCACAAAGTCAATCCCACCTGTTGTCCATGTCTATGGTTCCTTTATACTAGGTTCTTGTCTGAGCTGCTCCCCTTCCCTGCCTTTGCCTCCCTCCTCCCCCCAACCCCCTTCCCCCTGACCACTGAAGGCCTATTCACTGTATTCATATATCTGGTTCTGTTTTGCTTGTTGTTAGTTTTGTTCATTATTGTACTGTAATGGGTGAGATCATATGATATTTGTCCTTCGCTGACTGGCTTATTTCACTAAGCATAATACTCTCCAGTTCCATCCATGTTGGTGCAAAGGGTACAAGTTCCTTCTTTCTTTCTGCTATATAGAATTCCATTGTGTAAATGTACCAAAGTTTTTTGATCCAATCATGCACTGATGGGCACTTAGGCTGTTTCCAGCACTTGGCTATTGTAAATAGTGCTGCCATTGCCTATTTTTTATGAGGAAACATGGATTATTTTGCCAAGGTTACCATAACAAAGTTTAATTGGTTGGGTGGACTGAACAGAAGCTTATTTTCTCATAGTTCTGGAGGCTGAATGTCCAGGATCAAGGTGGCAGGAGGGTGGTTTTTCTCTGAGGCCTCTTTCCATGCCTTGTAGATGTCTTCTCTCTGGGTCTTCACATCATCTTTCTGTGTCCAGATTTTATCTTCTTACAGGACACCAGTCATACTGAATGCAGGCCTAGGCTTAAGACCTCATTTGAACTTAATTACACCTCTAAAGGCTCTATTTCCAAATATAGTCACATTCTAAGGTACTGAGGATTCAGACTTCAACATGTGAATGAATATGTATATGAATTTTACATCTCTAAGAGGAGGTATCAAAATATAACCCCATATTTGATTTTAATATTAGAAATTAATATTAATTTAATATTATTAATATACATTAATTATTAAGGTAAATTAGCCTCTTGAAAGCAGGCTTCCTGAATCCTGCTCCAGTGTGCAACCTACTCTTCTCCCATCCAATAAAAAAAGAGCAGAAATAAGAGCATGAGCATGGTAAAGGTGAGTGTAGTCAGAAAAAGTACTTACTTGATGGTTTCCTTTTCTTCTGCATCTGTTACTTGTGGCTTGACTTTTAGGTGTATAAGAAAAGGAGAAACAGGCTATGATAATTACTGTTTGTAGTGGCATGGTGCACTGCTCTGACAGGCTGGCTGTGGGTGAGTTGGGTAGGGGTGCACACCCCTGGAGAGCCTTGCCAGGGTCTTGCTCTCCCACTGGGAGTTCCTTCCAGGGTCTTTGGCAGCTGCCAGAATTGGGACCCGATGCCCAAGGGAAAGCCTGTAACCTCTCAGTCTAGTGTCATCTGCATCAGAATCACATGTACTACTTTTAAAGATGCCCATTCATGGGCACTATTCCATAGCTACTGGATCAGTGTTTGGAAACAAGGCCTAGGAATCTGCATTTAAACAGGTGTCTCAGGCAGGTAGAATTTGAGAACAACTGTGCTGTTTTTAGGATTAGAAATTCTGCACTGCTCTGAGGTGGTGACGGTCACAATTTGTAGGTTAAAAAATTTTTTAAAAAAGGTTTTATTCATTATTTTCAGAGAGAAGGACAGGGAGAGGAAGAAAGGGAGAGAAAAATCAATGTATGGTTGCCTTTCACCTACCTCCAGTTGGGCACCTGGCTGGAGACCTGGCTTACATCCTGGTTATATGCCCTGACTGGGAATCAAACCAATGACTTTTGGGTTCAATGTGTCTATCTGTACAGGGAAGATTGGTGACATGCATTTGCCAGTCCTCTGGTCTAACTTAAGGCTAATCTCTTTGGTCCAGTAATGTTATCTTGCATTTCCATATTAAATATTATAAAATGATTCTATAAAATAATTAAAATACTTAAATCTGATTTTAATGTTTTTTCCTAAATGATCATCTACACTCTTATGTATTTATGGTTTGGATACATTATGCTTCAATGGGTGTGCCAGAAAATTTAAGGAAAGCATAGTTTTGAATAAGTAGAGGAAGTAAATTACTGACTCGTGCCATTTACTAACAGCTCTTGTTTTGTTTGGTTAGTTTTATTTATTTATTTTTTTAAAAGATTTTATTTCATTATTTTTAGAAAGAGGGGAAAGGAGAGAGGCAGAGAGGGAGACAGACATCAATGTATGGTTGCTTTTCACCTGCCTCCAGCCACTGATCTGACTGGAGACCTGGCTTGCAGCCTGGTTATGTACCCTGGCTGGGGAATCAAACCTGCGACCTTTTGGGTTCGCAGGCCGGCACCTTACCCACTGTGCTACCAGCCAGGGCTAGTGTTTGGTTAGTTTTAACTATTACTTTGTAGTCTTGCCCATCCAGTAGCTTGTGAGATTTTTAAAGTATCTATTTCAAAATATTTAAATGGTTCAATTAAAAAATGTAAATGCACTTTAAAATTTAAAGTTGCGTAGTTGTGCAGAGCCTGGATGGGTGAGTGTTTAGAACACTGGCTGCAGTGAACTGCGCTTGTTTTTCATAGTGGTGGTGGGAGTCCTGGTCCTTCCCACTCACACCCTACCTCACTGTCTCCCTCTGCAGTATGCACCTGACGGTGTGTGACAGGGATGGAGACATTTGTCCTGGGAACCCCAAATCCATGACTCTGCACTGATGTGTGCATTAGAGGGCTCAGGGAATTCCTGTGGTTCTCTCTGACTACATTCCGTTGTTCCAATGGGGTGAGGATTTTGTGTCGTTGCAAGATGTTGAATTAATGATAACAGGTAACGTCCTGATAAAATACTTTATATTTCAGAGATACATGAATTCACCCTTTGAAGGACATAAATCTAGTTTAAGGCATTAACATAACTTAGACACCCATGAATTAGATGGGCTTTTTAGGAAGTGGACTTATTTTCCCAGAACTGTTCAGACATAATTTCCAGCTGACCAGTGGGTAATAATGACTTATAAGCAAAATGAATTCAATGGGCTCTTAAATAATAGACTAAATCAGGCTTTCTGGATGACGCCTTTTCATTTTAGACTTGTTTTCTTTTGGCTCAATCCAGACATCAGAGGTCTTCACAGAGTGTTAGGAGTGGAAATGATCTTTATTGATGTTGTCAGAACCCTTAGCTCCTTCACACAGGATTGTTCGTATTAAGCAGACTTAACAAAGTTCTACGTGTAAGGCATAAGTGGAGGTACTATAAAAAATCTTTTACTTATTTAAAAAATATTTTTATTGATTTGAGAGCAAGGAAGGAGAGGAGAAATGGAGGGGAGAGAGAGAGAGAGAGAGAGAGAGAGAGAGAGAGAGAGAGAGAGAGAGAGAGAGAAAGAAAGAAAGAAAGAGAGAAAGAACATCAATTTGTTGTTCCACTGTATTCATTGGTTGATTTTTTTGTATGTGCCCTGACAGGGGTTGGAGCCTGCAACCTTGGCATATCGGGATGTGATGCTATAACTAACTAAGTCTCCCGGCCAGGCACAGTCTTCTAGTTAATTTGAAAGAATACCGTATGTAATAAATACAACTAATCTCAAACCATTGGGGAGATAACTCAGACAGGGAACCCGGTGGTATTGGTTACATAAAGCAATTGAAGGGATATTAAATCTTTAAAACTTGATACGAAGCAGTAAGAGTTCATCTTTATTCGTTTAATTAGTTAACCGGTCTTTACTAAGTGCTTGTTATATGACAGGCATTGATCATTTTGAAACCCTGAGGCTGTAAAACTATAGCACTGGGCAACATCAGTGTGGTAAGCATGGGACCAGATACATTGATTCTAGCCTTTTCATAGCCTTTGGATATTGTTTCTGGCATACCATATTTGTTACACTTTTGGTTTCATGTCTTTGGTATTTTTAGTAATCATGCCAACTATGTCCTCATGCATGTTGAACAGGACAAGTCCAAGGATTAAGCTTTGAGCTCTGCTTTTCATGAGCTTCCCTTAGGCTTATGGTCATCATAATGAGTATTCTTTGTTCCTTTAAGTAGCTACAAATCTAAGATTACTGTAGTTCAGTATATATTCTTACTGTCATTAAGTCACTTACCTATCATTCTATCCAAAACCAATTACCATTTTCTGGTGACCCCTGTGACTCACATACTGTGTCACTTCTGCAACTAAAATATAGAGAGGAGAGGCTGAAATCTAGTAGAGGGGAAAATGGTACAAAAGGATGTTTTAAAAGTATGTGACAATTTTAAGCCAATTTTGAGGATCATTACTTTGGAAATAATTGGTTCAGGATAGAGGTTTGCCAGAAAGGTAGGGTGGCGGTTCATGTGAACAACTATGGTGTCCAGATTGGTGAAGGGAGGGAAAGTGGCGAGGGGGAGGGAGGGAAGGAGATTGAGGGAGTTAGGGAAAGTCTGACAGATGAGGGAAAATGCAGTTCTCAGGGGACTAGCCGTCTTAATGTTTGATAGAATAGGGAAAGTAAGAGGGCCGGAAGGATAGGAAGTTGCGATTCATGAGGTGAAAGGTTGAGTTTAAGATGTCAAAGATGATTGTAAGATCTAGTATATGGATGCACTAGGTGATAGTGCAGCGGGAGGGAGGGTGAAAGTATTGGCATTGGGGAAGTCAAACAATTGTGATGGTAGGGGTGATGAATAAGCTAGCCATATCTTAGACAACAGGAGGACGTGGGATGTCATGAAGACCCTGAGCCAGGTGTCACTGAGGATGTGGAAGTAAATAGGCAATCCCTGTAAACCAGGACAGGCATACAGTTCTGGAAGTGGCTCTAGAATGAAAGATTTATATCCCAAGGAGAGATCATGAGTTGATGCCCCATATCTGTTCTTTCTTGACAACATAATCATGACTTTTCTGTGAGCACATGGCCACCCAAGAGAGACTACATTTCCCAGCCTATCTTGCAATGTGGCCATATGACCAAGTTTTGACTGATAGAATATAAATGGAAGCTGTGTTTATAACTGGCACAAAGCTTCCTTGGAGAGAAAAGAGCTGTCTCTCTCTTCTAACTGGAATATGCTTTTGCTCGCCTGTGAAATGACAGCTCTCTTGTACTATCAGGCAAAAGCTACAGTCAGGGTGATTGAGCAGTTAGCTAAGAAATACCCTTGGTTCTTCCTGATTTTTTGAAGTTTACCTCCAGATATTTCTTATGTGTGAGAGAAATACAGATTTTTGTTCTAACAACACCATTGCTCTTGGGGTTCTGGGATTTTGTCACTCATGGCTGAGTGAATCCACCACCATAGTTTGGGACTGGGAAGAGGGGGTTGTTGGCATCAGCAGTGGAGAAGTAGTATCTCTGAGGGGTGGGGAGCAGCGAATGACAGCTGCTGAGGAGAACAAGGATGGGAAAGAGAGTTTGGGGGTGCATAGACAGGAATTTACATTTTGGCTGAGATCAAAGAACTCCATGAAGTGAGGTGTGGTCCTAGAAGCTGACTCAAAGATTCCAGCAGATTTTTGACATGGTCTCTGTTGGTCCACATGCAACTTAGATTGGCTCAGATGCAGTCAGTTCTAACAAGAAGGCAGCCAGATGAATACAGTGAAGGGTTATCGAGTCTGTTGGTGCCCAGGCCTGGGACCTGGTCTAATGAGACGCCAGGATAGACTGTTGAGATACCCTGTTGACATTTCCATGAGTAAGCCTGGGAGCAGTATTCAAAAGGGAATTAAGGATAGTCTGTTGTCTGTTCTGGAACAATTCCTGATAATCTCTGTTCTTTTTCTAAGTGCTTGCTCATGGACCATCTCTTCAAGGACTGAGTTTGGCATTTTTCCTTAGATTTGACATTTTGAGCTGTACATGTTCACTGTTCATTGTCTAGACCCACTGGGTGTCTTTATTTTCTCTTCCCACAAGCATGTTCTAAAATCACATTTTCTTCATTAACTGTGACTTTCACATTTTGTGATCTTCTCTTTCTCCAAGAATTTTCTTTTACATTTCTTGCGTATGTTAGGAATCTGCATTTGGTTTTACTTCTTCAGCTCTTCTCTGTGAATAATTTTCTTTCCCTGATAAAATGGTTACTTTACGTTATTTTCTCACATTTATTTTTAGCCCCCCTAGTTCGTTGATGAATTTCTCTTTCATCTGTGTGTGATTCTTCTCAATCATTTGGCAACTCTTTTACATCATCTTTGTCTTTCTAATTATAACTGAACGAGAGTTATTAAAATTTTTTTTGTTTCTGCTGTATTCTAATGGAATATTACTTTGATATTGTGAAATTGATATTGATGGTGGAGCAATAAATGGGTAAAATAAACATGTTTAATGAATGAGATTTCTTCCAGCAACTAAGAAAATAATTTACTTAATTTTTGGTACTGACTTAATTATTTTTGGTTCCTCTGTGTGAATGACAAGACATAATAAATAGCACATAGAGTAAAAAAAAAAATTTTTTTTTCCTTTTTAAATGCTTAAGCAAGAATTTGAATACCAGCTGCAATTCACTAAGTAAATGTGAATGAACTTTTTTTTTTTTAATTTATTAAAATTAAATTTAATTTTATTATTTTCAGAGGGAGGGACAGGAGAGAGGCAGAGAGAGACATTAATGTATGGTTACCTTTCACCTGCCTCCAGCCATGGACCTGGTTGGAGACCTGGCTTGCAACCTGGTTATGTGCCCTGGCTGGCGAATCGAATCAGCGACCTTTGGGTTTGCAGGCTGGCGCCTTATTCACTGTGCCACCAGCCAGGGCCCTGAATGAACTTTTGACGTAGGAATGATTGGACTCTGGCTCCCATTTATCAGGGAAATTGAATAAAGCCTTGTAACTTCACTTTTGGAATTCCAGGCGCATGATGTAACATTGGAGACATATTTTGCATGGGAAGGTCATAATTAGATTTGCTGAACCAAATATTCAAAGGATTGTCTGAAGGATGCTACTGAATATCAGGCAGGTGGAAATGAATAGTTAGGCAACTGTTACCCTGGAGTAAACCACTTGGGGACTGAGTTCTGGATATGGTGTCTTATTAGGGCAGGAGAGTAATTATGTGTTTCCTGTAAGACTGGAATTCCTGATAGCATTCATGAACTCTCAGATAGATTCTTTTCTGTAAAGAAGAATGAGAAAGCTAGATTTTACTTTAAATTTAAATTATCTAAAACAAAACAACATTTATAGACAATAAGGATGGAAGCACCATTTGCAATTCCTGTTTTTATGTTTGATCCTTGCCAGTACATAACAACTGACTTGCTAGTTGTAACAAGAGGCTTCGAACAACCACTATGTTGTTGCTTACTTGCTTGGCATTGCTTAGTCACTTGTCAGAGGATTTTAAGGAGGATGGGCAAGTATCAAGTAGCAACTCCAAAAATAGCTATTTAAACAATACAAAAAGTAACATCTTATGTCATTGTTTTGGCTGTGTAACTTTCAATGTTCAGCAATTTTTGTTTTAAAAGATTATGGCATGGACACCATAGCCGATGCACTAAAATGAAGACAAATTTTGAAAAGGGCAGTCCTCCTTTTATTTTTATTTATTTATTTTTTAAAAATTTTATTGTTGTTGTATTACATTCATCCCCTTTTTGCTCCCCTCTGTCCCCCTCCCCACAGTCCTCCTTTTAAAAGAATGGTATGCTGTCGCATGTGATACCGAGCTCCCAGTTGAAGGCATTTTGTTTTCCAGATGGAAGTGAGTGTGTGTCTAGCTGGGCTCCCTCACCTCCAGTGGGAGTTTGTTTAAGCCCAGCAGTGCTTAGTGATTTGCATGCGCTTGGGTTGAACAATAAAAATTATTTACTCGTAGCTAATCTGGTTAATTATTACTCTCTGGTGTTGAAGCCATCAGATTCAGTTGGGTGGGAGAGAGGAACTGAGAGCAAAAATGAGAATGAGGCCAAGTAAGAGAGCACAAGACAGCGGGTGATGTCAAGGAAGTGAAAGGGAGAGGGGCCAGTGTGACAGCAAGAGGGTGAGGAGTAATCAGTCGAGTGTGTGGGAAGGAGATGGAGAGAGAGGGCGGGGAGAGAGAGGGGTGGAGGGGGAGTGAGGTAGGAAGAGAGAAGGGAGGAGGGGGAGGGGGAGGGGATAGGGAGAGAGGGACAGTGATGGGGGAGAGAGAAGGATAGTGAAGGAGGGTGAGAGAGGGATAATGGGGTGGGGAGAGTGAGGAGGGAGAGTCAGGGGAGAAAGAGAGGGCGAGTGAGAAAATGAGCATGTGGAAACAAGGACCAGCTGAGGAGGGAAGGGGACAGGGAGAGAACTGTAAGTTTATTGTGTGCCAGCTAATGAATGGAAAATCATTTGAGAGGCAAGTAGCAAATTTACCCCTGTGGGCTAAATTTCTTTATTTCCATTTAGTCCATGCTTTCAGATCCTGAACTTGGGTCCTGAGCTGCGTTAATCATTACTTAATATTAATATGGAAATGAATTTACCCTGTTGCAAGTCCCAGTTTCAATCAGTAAGTAATTATGAAAATTAGTCTCAAAGATGCTGTGAAAGGGTGTTGCTTGCCAGGCAATAATTAAGCCTCTTAGCCATCTCTGGGTGGTTGATTTTTTTTTCTTCTTAAGTTGTTTATTTTCCTCAACTTGCTTTCTGCAGGTGAGAAAAGATGGCGAGTTCCTGCTGACTGAGGTGTTCATTAGTGGATGTGGGTAAGTTTCCATCAAGAGAAGAGGTGAATGGGCTGTTGTAGAGCTGAAGACCAAGAGAGAGAAGGAGCAGCTGCTTTCTTCTGATCTGAAGCGAAGGTTATTATTTTTAAGTGGGACTAGAACCTTTAAAACCTCCAGGTATTTTCATAGGCCTGTTTTTGAGCCAGATCTCCATCCTTGGTGGGAGCCAGCCGAACATGCTGCCAATTTTCGTTTCTGAGGATTAGTAAGCAGGTGCTCAACAGTGGCAACACACAATAGTAATAATTATCACCATCATCATCATCTATAAAGTGCTCTGGGAGCTGTGCTTTACTACGGAGTGGAGCCTGAAGGCTGTAAGGCATGCCGTTCTGGGGGCACCATGCACCCCTGTCCTGCTCACATCTCCCTTCCCCACAAAGGCAGCCTCTCCCACTAGCAGAGCAGGGCAAAGCCACTTGGAAAGTCCATCAAGTAGGAAGGAGTCAAGGACTTGGTAGAGATGTAGGTACTATTCTTCAACTTTACACCTATAGGTGTTGCAGTCTCCACAGGATGTTAGAAAAGAGTCTCCCCTTAGTGCACACCATACACAGGAGCTCACTGTGGAGGGAGGTAGGGTTGCCAGATAAAATACAAGACACCCAGTTACACTTGGATTTCAGATAAGCAATGAATAAAACATTATTCGTTGTTTCTGTGACATTCAGATGGAATTGAGCCTCCTGGGTTTCATTCACTAACGTGGCAGGGCAGGTTGCATTGCCTCCTGGGAGCACCAGCCCCTAAGTTTCAGTTGGGCAGTGACCGAGTCTGCATTCCCTGGGCACCGACGTGCTCCTTGTTCCTTCTGGAAGAAGGTAGTGTTGGTGTAACTGGAAACAATTGCAAAAGGAGAAAGCAGTTTTTGGGTTAGATATCTCAGATTTATTCAAATTGGAATAGGCAATAAAACAAGGCCTCTTAAAGAAATTAGATTGCCTTACTGACATTAGGTAAAGTTAATGGCTGTTGATCTGTCAGGGAGAAATACAAGTGTGTTTGAATCTAAACATCAGCAGTTTTCTTGGGCTATTCGGTCGTTTGATCATGTACCCCACACAATATTTAAGGCACAGACATAAGATTTATTTAATGATGAAGTAGAAGGGAGTGTAATTTTGAAAATTCATTGGGTCAGGTGTTGCACTTTTTATTGCATGGAGGCAGTGTTTTTTAAAGATCTTGCAAATAAAAATTGTAAATGATTTCTGACCTGTTACAACTTTTTCTTTTGTTTGCTTTTTGAGGGTGTTAGCATAGAGTGATGAAAATTCTAGGAGTTCTGAGACCCAGCCCCATCGCTGTCCCTGAATTATTTCCTTCGTGAATGGTACCAATGTGGGTATGTTTTGTCTCATTGTGAATTCCTAAGGCTTTAATTTTCTGAAGTTCCCTTAACTTTTACATTCTCAAACTGATTTGAATCCACATGGTCAAAATCTGTTGTCCTGTGGGAGTTGTGTCGGACATGACCATGGAGATTTAAAAATAGGTTTGATTTTTGCATTTTGCTTCTGTAAGTTAGCTTACCCACTGTATGAATACTTTGGAACTTGGATAGATATAGATTTAGCATGCTGCTGTGACAGGAAAACGTTAAGACAAATGTGAGACGATGGGACGTTGGTGCCCTGCCCTGCCCTGCAAGGCTCCCTCCCAAATGCTTTTCCCACATACTGAACTGCCACAACAATGATCAGTGGCTTCACATGCTTCCTGAATTCCTGACTGGCTGCCAAAACAATTAAGTAAATTGTTTCCTGATTAATGGTCCAGTGACCATTAATGTCCCCTATGTACAGCTGAGTTGTTTTTTTCTTTTTTTAAGATTTTATTTTTTTATTTTTCGAGAGAGGGGTAGGGAGAGAGGCAGAGAGGAACAGAGACATCAATAAATGGTTGCTTTTCACCTGCCTCCAGCTATGGGCCTGGCTGGTGACCTGGTTTGCAACCTGGTTATGTACCCTGGTTGGGAATCGAACCAGCGCCCTTTGGGTTCGCAGGCTGATGCCTTATCCACTGTGCCACCAGCCACAGCATGAGCTGAGTGTTTAAAGGCTTGCTGCTTCTACTTGAGTGAAATCTGTAAGAAAGTTTTGCTGTTGTGGTCCATGGAACTTCAAAGGGACAGAAATTCTTAGATCTGTTTCTTCAGAGAGCACAGTCTGAGCCACCTGACGACTGTCTCATCATGGCAGGATGTCAGGAGGGCCAGCATGAGGCACTCCATGCTGCTAGATCCTCCCAAGTTTGGAATCTGGTGAAACTGTTGAACATCGTATCTCTGAATAACGAGGGCGTCTTGGTGACCAGGATGGAGCCAGCCCCCTCCCAAGCTCCCCTGAGCTCTCTGAAGCTCTGTGACAGGACTAATGCCTAGTCCAGGATGGAATGCCTCCTTTTTTAGTGGCTGATCTTCAAGAATACAAGTCTTAAACTTGGGAACTTTTATAACTTTATTTTCCAAGGACTGAAAGGAGAGCCAGCCCTCCAGGTGAGACCACACCTGGTTGCCCAGTCCAGGTTAGACCACCTGTAAGTCTATTGGCACAGCAGCATCAGGTTTAATAAGTAGGTGGCCAGGGGCTTTGGTTGGAAGTTATTCCTTAGATTCACGCAGGCTGAGTAGTGCTGTTCTCAGCAGCAGGGGTCCCTCCATGGTTTCAGGGCCATTCTGACTGAGCTGTTCACCCTCATTATGTTCTATCTGAGGAATTTCACACTTTTTTTCCTAAAGAGAACTGATTATATGGATTCATTTCCTGTTAGGAAAAGATAGATTATGGAGGACTGCTGGGGAGGGGCAGAGTGTGGCAGTACATGATCGTCTAAACTGCATCATTCTCTATTTTAAAGTCATTATCAAGTTTTGGCCTCTTTTCCTTGGTGCTCAGGTATGACCCCAGAATGCTTCCCCACTCAGTGTTCAAGTAGTCGTGGCTGACCAGTTGGTGTTGACATGTGAGCTGATGCCAGTTTGCCACTTCTAGCTTAGATAGATTATTTTCTTCACTTCCTTCTCTAGCTATTTGTATTCAGAAGTAGTCGGCCCCCCTGCCCTGCCACCAATGGGCAGCGGTTCCCTGTACTGGACCAGAGGACTTGGTAGAGCCTTACTTTCAAAGAGAGGTAACTGGCCTCTCTTGGAAAGAGAAGTAACTGTATCCTCTTCTTGGAAAGTAGTTCCTCCTACCCTCTCCTCCAAGCCTGTCTTATTTATATGGACTTTAAGAATGATGGCTGATGGCTTTGTGCAAGTCATTGTAGAAGACAAAATGAATCCATCTTTGAGCTTAACATTTAAGAATTCCTCTTTCAAGACTGCCATGTAGACGGGTCTGTGAGTTACTTAGAATTCAAAGTCTAAAGAGCAAAACACATATGATCTGCTTCCTGTCTGTGCTAATACAAACCTAAGCCCCTCCTCTGTCCAGCTCTTTGTGGCATTTTATTTTTTTATTATTTTTTTTTTTTTACTAGCTCTTTGTGGCATTTTAAATGGGCATCTCGTTGCTGGAACCAACCCTTGCCAGAGTTCCGAACTTTCAGACAGAGCTGTGTCTTCAATCCGAACCCGCTTGCTTAGACCCTCTTGCCCTCAGTTCTGCCGCTTTCAGTAAGTTACGGTGACCTGAGGTTCGTTAGTGGGTGCCTTTGGCAAAGGACTTGCCTCTGCACTTGACTGATTACTCAGCTGTTAAATGTCAGGACTGACATTAAATAGGACTGAAAAGAAACAGCCATCTCAGGAAGAGGCACTTCTCTGCCGGAGCCAGCTCAGATGTCGCAGTGGTGGGCACAGGGCTAGCAGCAGTGGGTCCAAGCCAGAAGAAATCTGGAACCGGCAAGGGAGCTGTTAGCGCTTCCTTTTCTCCAGCCTGTTTCCCCGTGGCCATACTCCTGAGCCACTGCACAGCCCAAAGGCTAGAAATGAATTGGGATGGGGAGGGATGAGGCACCCCCGGTAGACCTAGAAAGTCAGCCCCTGAATTATGACTTTGGTAATAATTAGTGGAAATGCCGAGGCTTAGGTAATGCTTGGCCAACCATCAAATATAGTTGTGCCTCTTGCTCATGGCACAAGGGCACCAAGCCAAAGGGCTGAGTGTGGCCAGAATCCAGCCTGTTGTCTGTCTGGCAGAAGGTGATGTTGAGCTGGAGAAAGGGGGCCTTTTTCAGATGCTTGTACAGACCCCATCCTCTCACCAGTCCTGCACACACGGAGCGCTCATCTGCCCGGAGCGGGCCCCTTTTTTCCCTCATTTTCACAAAGGTGCCATGTAGGCGAGGAGGGGCTCTAATGCTTCTCCCAGGTACTCGGGGTAGGCCATACTTTGATGGGAACTCTGAGCCCATGTTGGCCTCCTGGCTCAGGAGAGACTGACGTGTCTGGCATCAAGGCAAGCAGAGGCCATTGTCCCTTTTCTAAACCCTCCCCGTACAGAGCCACAGAGCCGGAAAGCTGGTGCCGTGTCTGAGGTCCATCAATCTGGCTAACGCTGATCTGCCTTGGAGATTCCCAGAGACTCTGCCCCACTCAACTGAGGAGCCCACCCCAGCTGCTTTTCCATGAGTGGCCGGTCTTGGCGGCACAACTTCCTAAGTCAAACAAATACAGCTGGCCTCAGTGAGCCCCAGGCCTGGTACTAGCAGCAGCCAGCCTACATTCACAGCTTGGCCTTGCCTGGGAATCTCCAAGCCCAGCACAAGTAGTAGCATCTCTGGTAGCTCGGGGAGGGTAGCCCTGGGTAGAACACAGGTTGGGGCTGACCGTGGCCTGCACCACCTGGGAAACCCCAGGGCCAGCGTATCTAGTGGACAACTATGGACCATGTCAGAGCACCATCATCCCCTGCACCGCTGATCCTCCATGGAGGGTAGAGGATGGTGGTCAGTGGTCACAGCCAATTGTTGCAGCTGACTGGCCTGGCTAAATCCCTTCCATTGACTTGCCAACAGCAACCAAGGCTAAACTACAAGAAGAGGGTATACTCAGCCTGCATGAAGGGTGCATCATGAGTATCCAGTGCCACTGGACCCTATAGGACACCTACTGCATTAGGCCATACAACCAAGACGTGGAATCAAAGCAGTTCAACCTAATACATAGAAACAAACACAGGAAGGGTGCCAAAACAAGGAGACAGAGAAACATGGCTCAAATGAAAGAACAAATCAAAGCTGTAGAAAAAGAGTTAAATGAAATGAAGATAAGTAATCTTATCAGATACAGAGTTCAAAACACTGGTTATAAAGATGCTTGAAGAACTTAGGACCTCAGCAACATAAAAAAGATCTAGTCAAAAATGAAGGATACACTAATTGAAATAAAGAACAATTTATAGGGAAACAACAGTAGAGTGAATGAATCTGGGAATCAAGTCAATGATTTGGAACATAAAGAAGCACAACAAGAAGAAAAAAGAATCCAGAATAACAAGAACAGTGCAAGTAGCCTCTGGGACATGAACAAAGGTGTGGGGATTGTCCAGGGGTGTGTTGGGTGGAAGGGGGCAAATGGGAGCAAGTCAGGACAACTGTAGTGGCATATTTGATACAATATAATGAAAAAAGAAAAAGAAGAAATTATTTATGAAAGAGGCCTGTGTCATAGTAATGCAGGCTTTTGTTAACATCTACTGAGAGGAGCATAAAAAGAAACATTTGCACCATTGTTGGAAGGACTTGGCTTTATGTGTAGTACATGTAAGTACGTGTGTCCCTATGCTTGTATGTACCTGTTCCATAAATGGGAGCTGAGAAATTGTGGGCTCTCTAAGTCCCTAAGGGTGGGACTAGATGTTGTAGGGGAGACTGGAACTAGTTAGAAGTCAAGCAATTGACCCTACATTTTCTTTTTCTGTGGGGAAGAAATGGCTGAATTAAAGCCAAAACTCAAGGTCTCCTTCATATTGTCATGTCTCTCCATTCTGTCTCAGCCTTACACACAAGTACACACACACACACACACACACACACACACACAGGCCCACAACCCATTGTGATTCACATCTGCTGTCTCCCTTTTAGAATTCCCTGCAGAGGCTAACCATACAAAGTAAGAGACTGTGACATGGGGACCTCAGGATACTGTTCTCAGACATTTTTTTTGGTGAAATAACACATTCAGTTGATGGTATGAATATGGCTGAGATTCCTGCCGTAAAAGCATTGTGTGGTTTCCAGTGGCAACATTTGTTTCTATTTACATAATGACAAAAAAATGCCCTCTGATATAATCTCAGAAAACTGCTGCCACAGGCCTTTGAAACAATTAGTTGAGACTATTTCACAGAGCATTAAGCTTAACAATGTCAGTCTGTTCCTAAATGCTCTTCAAGAAAATTTTTGCAATGACGCCAAAATTTAGGTTGGCAAGAGGGCAACCTCAAATAGACAATCTCGGCTTTATTTAAAAAACCAAAAACCAAAAAACAAAACAAACCAGCTTTTTTGGCATATAATTGACCTACTATAAACTGCACATATTTAAAGCATACAATTGCTTAAGTTTGATGTGTGTGTATCTGCGAAACTGTTATAACAAAGTAATGAACACATTCATCACCCCTGAATGTTTCTTTGTGCCCCTTTGTAATCCCCATCTCCCTCCACTCCCTGTGCCTGCTTTTCCCCAGGTGGGGAAATGCCTTCTATCGCTACAGTTTGCATTTGCTAGAATTTTATGTTAAGAGTATACTTGTTTTCATCTTGCTTCTTTTACTCAGCACAATTAGAGACTCACATAAGTGTGTGTATCATTAATTTATTGCATTTACTGTTAAATAACATTCCATGGTATGGTTATGCCCCTCTGATGGATATTTGGGTTGTTGTTAGTTTTGGGCTATTACAAATATAGCTACTATGATCATTTGTAGACCAGTATCTCTGTGGATGTAAACTTTCTTTTAGGTAAACACCTAGGAGTGCCATGGCTGGATCTTAAGGTAGATGTATATTTAACTAATAAACCGTCACACTGCTTTCCAAAAAGTTATACCATTTTATGTCCCCTGTAGCAGTGTATGAGTTTCAGTTTCTCCACATCCTTGCCAGTATTTGGTATGTAAGCCATTTTATCTCATTGTGGTTTTAATTGGCATTTCCTAACAGTAATGATGTTGAATGTTCTTTAGTGCCATTTACCATTTGTGTAAAGTTCTTTGATAAGGTACCTTCTCAGTTTGAAAATTGGACTCCTATTTTCTCATTATTTTTGAGGATTCTTATATATTCTGGATGCAAGTCCTTTATCAGATATATGCTTTGCAAGTATTTTCTCCTAGTCTGTGGTTTATCTTTTTGTCCTAACAGTGCCTTTCAAAGAACTGAAGTTTTAATTTTGATGAAATCCAGTTTATCAACTTTTTTTATGATGATGAGAAGAAGAGAGTGAGGGAGGGAGAATTAAATTAAGAAGATTTTATTGTTATTTTTGTTATTTTCCCCCTTCTCTCTCCCTACCCCAACAACAAGAAAAGTAAAGTTGCTTTTTTTTTTTAATTTTATTGTTGTTGTATTACATCCATCCCCTTTTTGCTCCCTTCTGTTCTCCTCCCCACCCACCCATTCCCCCCAAAGTCAATCCCACCTGTTGTCCATGTCCATGGTTCTAAAGTTGCTTTTTACTCATATGGAGAAAACTGGGAGAGGAGACTCAAGGGTTCATCTTTGACCTATTGAGTTAGAGATGCCCTATAAGGTGTATATACACATCTGGAATACATGGGAGAAGTCTGGACTGCAGTCTGGGTCAAGAGTCATCAGTATATAGTAGGCGTTTAAAGATAGGCCTCAGTGCTGTCACCTAGGGAGTGAGTATAAATGGAGAATGAAAGAAGACTTGAGGATTGGAATTGCCCAACACTTAGCGGTGAAGAAAGTGGCGAAGAGCCGTCAAAGGAGACCAACAAGGAACCAAGGGATGACCAAAGAGAGAGGGTAATATTTAGAGAGTGACCAAGAGAAGAAACTTTCAAGAAAGAAGATGCAATGTATCAATACAATGTCAGTTGCTCTTAAGGTTGAGGAAAATGAGGCCTTAGAATTAATTGAGTTTGGAATCTGGCAGTGTGGAGGACATTGGTGACTTTGGCAAGTGCAGTCTTGCTGAAGTGGCAGGAGTGACAGTGTGACTGGAGTGAGCTCAAGAGAACATAGGAGAGGTGGTATGACACTGAGCCTGGGTGGCCTTTGGAATTGTATTGTGAGAGGGAACACAGGAATAGAATGTAACCAGAGGCATATGCCTGGCATGCTTAGAAGACTTAAAGGAGACACAGAAAGGGCTCCCTGCGCCTACCTCTGAAAAAGAGATTGAGTGGATTTGGATATACAGGAGAACGAAAAAGATTATCCCCCCCACCCCCATCAAACTTGCATTGCTCTTATTGAGAAGCAATCCTTACAAGATTTATACTAATATGTGAAAATACACATAAACATAGACTATGGTATACATAGTATGATTAGAGTAAACAAACAAAAAGTATGCAGAGAAAAAACAAAAAGAGAATATATAAAATAGTAAAACTGTTATTATAAGGTATAAATGGGATGAACTTTGGAATCTAAAATAATGTATGTTAAGTGCCTGGAAATTAATAGCTTCTTGGGCATTTAGTAGTATTCCTTATAATTTTCCATATTTTCCAGTATTTTTTTTTAATTTAATTTTATTGTTGTTGTATTATATCCATCTCCTTTTTGCTCCCCTCTGTCCCCTTCCCCACCTACCTCCAGTGTTTTAAAGAGAGAAAATATTCATACATATTTACACATTACTATTACTATTATAGTTAAAAGTTGGAAACTTTTAATTACTATTACTATTATAATTTAATGTAATATATATTATATATAATACAATATTTTATATTATAATAGTAATATAAAAGTTAGAAACATTGAAAACAGACTGGAACAGCAGTTGCTGAAATGTTAGCAGTGTTTGGTATAGTTTCTGTGTTTTTAAAACCAACTGGCTAACAAATAAACTGAGTTCCTTTAAATAGAAATATCAGATGATCTGTGTTTTTCTGCTCAGGTCACTGACTGTTTTGTTGAATGAGAGAAGAGGGTGTATAGTAGAAGACTAAGATGGTACTTGTCATCTGAAAAGTCAGCTGGAGAAAACTTAATGCATCAGTGAAATAGGTAAATGAAAATGTGATTTCATTTATACGTAGCCTACAAGGCTTGGAACTCCCGCCTCGCCTGAGGTCTGCCTGTGAGGCTTGTAAGGACTGTTCCAGTTTAGCTGTTTTCCTGGCGTTATTACTTAGTGCCCCCTTTCCTTTCAGGAAAGTGTTCCAATTTGGAGGACATATTATGTGATCCCTTTACTTAAGGGATGTACAATTATCATAGGACTCAATAACACTCCTGGATGGTTTTGCTCAAAGATGTGTATATTGAGATGAATAATAGGATTTAGTGTAATGGGTCAATGACACTAAAATGATATCAAGGTCAACTACCAGATTTAAATTCTGTGATGCATTTGAGAAAGGTAAATTACATTTGGGATGGCAAGATAGACTCTACAGTGAAGTTTTCTGTTATTTCTAGTTGGATAACATTAAGTATGTGTTCTTATTATAGGCCAGGGAAAGCAATATTATATAAAATATGTTGCAAACCATAAGGCTCTATTCAGATGTGAAGTGCTTTCATTTGTATTTTCCCATTTGAGCCTATCATATTCTCTAATTTTTAAAATAGATATGGGAATAGTGAGTAATTAATTGACCTGGGAATAAAATCCATGTCTCCTTACATTCTTCCATTATAACACACATCTGGAAGCCTTTTCCATACTCTCTGGGTAGGACTTTTTCTGAGTAGGACAAAAGACAAGTTCATGTGGCTTCCTGAAGTAAACTGCATCGTTACTTTTTCAGGAAACCAAGTTATCTTCACTATGTAAGTTACCTTTGCTTCACAAGCTAGTGAGAAGGTACAAAGTTTAGGACTAAAAGTTCTTGCCCATTCCCAAGATGGAATAGTAGTTGGTTGGCTACTGTCAAATTTGGGTATGTGCCATTTATTTCAACATCAGAAATTTTTCTCCTTTCTCTTTTCACTTGAAAGTCCAGTATAGCAACAGGAAGTACAGTGTTGGACAGGACAGTTAAAAGAGCTTCAAGGGGTTGACCTGATACCATTTGAGGCTTTTATTTAGTACTTTGATCACATAACAACTTCTAAATTAAGGATTACAATTTGGAATTTAGTGATTGAAAGAAAAAATAAGAGCTTATAGCTAATTGCTCTTTCAACTCTTTCTGAATATACAATCTTTGGAGAAAAGTCATATCATTGTAATGCTTTCATCTCAATGCCAAGTGGCATTTCATTTTGATTTAGGTATCCAGGGTTTGAATATATATTTCTTTGAGGAAAAAAAAAAGCATTTTGTGCTTCTTTTTAAAGTAAATACTGAGGAAAAACTCCAAGCTCTTCCTTGTTTTTCTAAAACTGTATCAGGACCCACATATCTGAGAGAAGGAAATTATACCTTAAGGCTCAACACAGAAGTCATAAAGGCTGGTCCTCATTAAAGCTGGGTTGTCAGCAGCCTGCAAATTAGAACTGTAGGAAATGTCGAGACATAAAGTTCACCTTGAACCTGAAGAGGGTTCATACGTGCTATTCTGTGGGCTAATCTTTAGTGACAGATGCAGAGAAAGGAGTCTCAAGTGTTATGAGGAAAACCCAAACCTTCCATTTTAAGCCTTTTTGGCTTTCATTTTAGGCACCAGCCAGTCATTGACAGAAATATGTTTGAAGGAACTTATCCCAGCTACTTCAAAGGGCCTTCTTTGTATAAAATTCGTAGAGAATCATGCAGTATTCTAATCTGTAACTTATTTTATATACACCATAATGACCACAAATATCAGTGATCCTAATGAATTTTTCCCAAGTTAATGGCAGCATGGACTCCTGGGTTGGAAAAGAAAAGCTGATACAGCTCGGAGTCAACTCTTACAATGATTTAAATTAGACAGTACTGCTAATTAGATAAGTTGTGTAAACATTTTTTTTGCCTCAATTTTCACATCTGTAAATGAGGTTCTAATAACTTTTCTACTTATCTTATGTTTTTATGGTCAGATGGATGATAAAATGTCACATCCTTTGAAAAACAGAACCAGATTGCGGTAGAGGCTTGGCAATGCTCACCAATACCTAGTTCATTTTCTTTTTTAAGATTTTATTCATTACCTTTAGAGAGAAGGGCAGGGAGGGAGGAAGAAAGGGAGAGAAGCATCAATGTATGGTTGCCTTTCACCTGCCTCCAGATACAGACCTGGCTGGAGACCTGGCTTGCAACCTGGTTATGTGCCCTGACTGGGAATCAAACCAGCAACCTTAGGGTCCGTCCGCAGGCCAGCGTCAATCCACTGAGCCACCATTTCTCATTTTCATGGGAAAATGACCTGGCCTCCCTTCCAATCATGCAGGTCATATGACTTCTGCTCAAGGGGTTGTGATTGAATGTGAATCGCTCTGGCCAGATTATTTAATTGCTGTCATGCAACCCTTTAGAGCTCTCTTCCTTTGCTGTTGTGATTGTGAAAATGTGTTTCTACATTTAGAGTTGTCTGGAATGCTGAGACAACACATGGAAGATAGTTATCTGGGAGAGGTACCCACCCTGGGCTTTGAATCAGCAAGAAATAGGCATACTATATCAGATCACTGAAATTGATCATTCATTTCAGCAGCATAACATCCTATCCAGACTGTTTTAGGTGTAAAGAAGACATAAAATTATTTTTGTGATTAATAGTCAGAAGTCTTCTAGATCCCTCCCAATATGTACCACTTATTTACTTGGTGTACCAATTTTTAATACATAATGGATTTAATTATGTTTATTTTGATGTTATTTCCATTCCTGAACTCCCAAGAATCTCTAAGTCCTTTTGAATGTAATCTGGAAGAACAAAGTATATTGTTCTGGCAGAATCAGCATAAATGGAGCTAAGTTCAAGAAGTACTGTATGTGGTACATAATGTTCACTCAACAAACATTTATTGACAATAGGAAATCAGATGATGTCGCTGTCATCAGTCATTTCATGTGGCAAAATCTAGTTTTTAACCTTCAGTTCTCATCTCTACTTGAACCCACAGGTAAGGATTGGCACATTTTATTGTTCCTTATTTTTTAAAACCCCTGTTGATTTTTAGCTTCCTGGACATCAGAATCTTCTAGTTTTCCTCCAGCCCTAGTGGATACTCCTTGGCATCCTTTACTGCAGCCTCTTCTTCCTGACACCTAAATACCAAAGTGCCCCAGAGCCCCACCTTCATTTGCACCTCTTTTCTTTGACTCTCAGTCATATCTGCTTTCTGTTTCACTATTGAGTGATTTCTTTTTAATGTATACATTTTCTTTTATATAGAGTATTAACACTGTCTATCTACATTGCTGATAACTTTTTTCATTTGTAGTTGGATTTTTACTTTATAGCTTTTTCATATAGACATTTTACATTTTTGTATAACTATGTCATTTTTAAAGGCTTTTGGAATTTGTGATGAAGGGGTGGGAGGATCAGTTAGTGTGTGATATGATAATGCTTAAAATATGAAAGCAGGCCTATGTTAAAACTACTTCCTGTGCATAGCATAGGAAGTAGTTCCATATTATTCCTCTGTTGTGCTTTGGTCATGTCCTTTGTCTTCTATAGTTATAGGGTGAAGGGTCATGTGGTTCCAATCCATATTCTGCCCCAATTACCCATATCACTGTAATAACAATCTATTGCTGTATAACAAAGCACTCCAAAATATAGTTGCTTAATGCACCCATCAACACCTACTATCTCTCATGGTTTCTGTGGGTCAGGAGTTGAGAAGTAGCTTGGCTGGGGCTGAAAGGATCAGGGTTTCTCATAAGGTTGTCATCAGATACTGGCCAAGGCGGCAGTCATCTGAAGGCTTTTCTAGGCTGGAAGATTTATGTCTCTGGTGACTCATGTAGTAGTTAAGTTGGTTCCTCTTCATTTGGGCTCCTTTAGGGGACTTACCTGAGTGTTCTCAGGACATGGGGCTTGGCTTTTTCCAGAGCAAGTGATGCAAAAGACCAAGGTGGAAACTCCAGTGTCTTTTACCACTTAGCCTCAGAAATCACACATCATTTCTACTTAATTCTATTGGCCACATTGTAGACTAGCTCTGCTTCAGTATGTGCATTTGGGATGGGGGAGGGAACTACCTGAAGGGGGGTCATCAAGGGCCATCATGTGGAGGCTGGCTGCCACAGTAACCAAACAGCATTATTTGTTTGAGAGGCATTCTTCAATTTGGTGTTGTTTTAAACTTGGAATATAGGAATTCCAGCTGATGGGTACTGGGGTTTATCCAAAGCACTAGAGTCCTTATACTCTTCTCAAGTAGGAAAGAGATGGATGAGGTTTTGCAGACTGTTTGCTCAATGTCGTGCCTCTGGTACACTTTCTGGGGTTCACTTTGTTATTCTTGATTTTTTCCCTCTATACCTCGCTGAATACTAATATATATTTTTTTAAGATTTTTATTTTTATTTTATTATTTTTAGAAAGAGGGGAAGAGAGAGAGGCAGAGAGGGAGAGAGACATCAATGTATGGTTGCTTTTCACCTGCCTCCAGCCACAGACCTGACTGGAGACCTGGCTTGCAACCTAGTTATGTTGCCCTGGCTGGGAATCGAACCTGTGACCTTTGGGTTCACAGGCCGGCGCCTTATTCACTGTGCTACCAGCCAGGGCTTGAATACTAATATTTTTAATAACATATATCAGATAGGGGCAAGATATATTTAAGACAGAATAAAAAGCTGCTAACTTTTACATACTGAGTTCCTGCTATGTGCCAGATATATAACAGATCTCTGATTTTTACAGCTGCTATCTCATATATTTTTTAAAGTATATTTTTTAGTGATTATATTAATACAATTATTCCAACTTTTCCCTTTTGTCCTCCCTTGCTGGGTACCCCTCTTCCCTTCAGCAATCCCCTCTCTTAGTTCATGTCCATGGGTTGTGCATATAAGTTCTTTGGCTTTTCCTTTTCCTATACTATTCTTAACATATCCCTGTCTATTTTGTATGTACCAATTATGCTTCTTAATGCCTGTACTTTCCCCCCATTCGCTTCCTTCCCTCTCCCAGCTGTTAACCCTCCAAATGATCTCCGTATCTATGATTCTGTTCCTGTTCCAATTGTTTACTTAGTTTGTTTTTATTTTTTAGATTCAGGTGTTGATAGTTTTGAGTTTATTGTAATTTTACTGTTCATAGTTTTGATCTTCTTTTTCTTAAAGAAGTCCCTTTAACATTTCATGCAATAATGGCCTAGTGATTATGAACTCCTTTAGCCTTACCTTGTCTGGGAGATACTTTATCTGCCTTTCCATTCTACATGATTGCTTTGCTGGATAGGTTAATCTAGGTTGTAGGTACTTGCTTTTCATCACTTTGAATATTTCTTGCCAGCCCCTTCTTGCCTGCAAAGTTGCTTTTGAGAAATCAGCTGACAGCCTTATGGGAACTCCTTTGTAGGTAACTCTCTTCTTTTCTCTTGCTGCTTTTAAGATTCTTTCTCTTTACCTTTGGCATTTTAATTATGATGTGTCTTGGTGTGGTCCTCTTTGGTTCCAACTTATTTGGGACTCTATGCTTCCTGGACCCTGGAGTTGTATGATAATTTCTTTTGCCAAATATGGGAAAATTCAAATATGCCAAAATGAAATATGGCCCAAATGGAAGAAGAGAACAAAACCCCAGTAAAAGAACTAAACAAAACAGATAGATGACCTATCAGATGTAGAGTTCAAAACACTGGTGATCAGGATGCTCAGAAAACTCATTGAGTATGGCAAAAACATAAAGGAAGAAGAGAAGAATGGGAATTTTCTTTCATTTTTTCAACTAAGTTTTCAATTTATTGCTCTTCCTTTTCTCCTGGCATCCTCATGATTTGGATATTGGCACTTTTGGAGATGTCCCAGAGTTGTCTTATACTACACTTGCTTTTTTAAATTCTTGTTTCCTCATTCTGTTCTGGTTGAATGTTTATTGCTTGTTATGTTCCAAAATCATTGACTCCTGACTTCCTTCCCTTCACTGTCGATTCCCTGTGGATTTTTCTTTATTTCACTATGTATAGCCTTCATTTCTTCCTTTATGTTTTTGCCATACTCAGTGAGTTCTCTGAGTATCCTGATCACCAGTGTTTTGAATTCTACATCTGATGGGTCATCTATCTGTTTTGTTTAGTTCTTTTACTGGGGTTTTGTTCTCGTCTTCCATTTGGGCCATATTTCATTTTGGCAGCCTTCCTGTGTTGTTTCTATGTATTAGGTAGAGATGCTTTGACTCCATGTCTTAGCACACCTGTTGAGTTGAACGGGACAGAGCCTTAGGTATTTGCCAGGGCAGGGCAACCCACTTCCCTGTTTTGTGGCTCTGTCTGTAGGGTAGGGGTTGAAGATGGAGCAATGCCTGGCTTCTGGAAGTTTGTCTGCACTCCCCTCATTTCTAGTCACTTCACCTACTTTTCGTATGTGACTGACTCCTTCTAGCTGTTGACCTGATGGTGATTCCCAGAGTGGCTGGGTTTGCATATGTTCTAAGTCCATGCACACCCTTTAAATGAACTTTCCTGAGAAACTGGCAATTCCTTTCACTGCCCCAACCCCTACTGGTTTTTGTAACCAGAAGTTATGAAGCTTTATCTATCTGGTGCTGGAACCCTGGGCTGTGTGGTGTGGCCTGGGGCTGGGATGGCTTGCTCCCAAGGTATCCCTCATGTTTTTTATCCACTACATGTGAACGTGGGACTGCCCATTCTGCCACCGCAGCCTCTCTGTTCCACACCACATCCTCTCTAGTCTGACTCTGGGTCTCTGCCCCTCCTACCCATCCAGATGAATGTGGCTTCTTTAATTCCTTTGTTGTTGTACTTCCATACAGTTAGATTTTCTGGTAGTTCTGTTACTTTATTTATTTATTTTGAGATTAGTTGTAATTCTTCTTAGGTTGCACAAAAGGCAAAATATGTCTGCCTATGCCTCCATCTTGACTGGTAGTCTATAACAGATCCTGTTCCTACATTACATCTGACTTAGTTCTTCCATAGCCATTGATGGGAGATGATGTTATTCCCACTTTAGATATAGTAAAACTGATGTTCACAGTAATTTGTTCAAGATCTTGGAAGTAAGTGGTTGAGCTGAGACTTGAGGACACTTGGATCAACCTCCTGGAGCCATTGTTATTCTGCTACTTCTGACCATATCCAATTGATATAAAACATATTCACATAAAATGCTTGAATATCAGAAAGAAATGTAGAGTGTGTGTTATCTGGAAGGATCTGTCAAAAGTAAAAGATCCAGAAAAATGTAATTCCAGATATAAAAGCACTTTACTTATTAAAAATTTTTTAAATTTAATTTAATTTTTAAAAATTTTAAAAGAATTTTATTTATTATTTCCAGACAGAGGGAAAGGGAGAGAGGGAAAGAGGAAGAGACGGAAAGAAGCATCAATGTATGGTTGCCTTTCACCTGCCTCTAGCTGGAGACCTGGCTGGAGACCTGGCTTGCAAACTGGTTATGTGCCCTGGCTGGGAATCGAACCAGCGACCTATGGGTTCACAGGCCAGTGCCTTATCCACTGTGCCACCAGCCAGGGCCATTTAAAATTTCATTTAAAAATGAAAAGTGCTTTATAAATGTAAGGTGGCAGTGTGATTAATATTATTCAGCTCAGAGAACTAATTAAATGAATTATGTATAATCCCTGTATTTCTTCTTCAGTCAGATTATGGCAGAACACCTGCCCATTAATTCTTACCCTGTTAAAACATAAAGTGCCTATCCAGGTAATACATTGGAATTAATGTGTAATTAAAGAAAATGATCACCCGCTTGGCTATATTATAGAGATGGCAATATTTTAAGTTAATATACTTTCTAGACCATGCATGTTTTAGATTAGGAAACTGCTACAATGTGTAATTTGGGAAGATATCAAATCATCAGTTCGAAATTAAAGCACAAAGAGCTCTATATCTATAAAAGTGTTTTGTTGTAACATTGATACGGTGTCATGCTTGTCTTCAATGCAAAGACATGATCCTTCTGACAACTACTGTTTACAGAAAATAAGCCTTGGGGATGGGAAAGCATTTCTTCTCTCATATTTCCCCTCATCTGACATGATTGTTGGTAGCATTAACACATTAACAGTGAACTGAGATGATGGCCTTGAGATGATATGTAACCCTCATTACAGCGCCTTGGCACCCGGCCCACAGACACCAGCAGCAAGAGCCTTGATTTCATTTTAAAAGGAGTTAGAAGAATGTGAAGAAGGTCATGGCCATCAATCTGTTATCACTCTGCTAGGGAGGATCTCTTTAAGGAGGAGCATGACACATATTTTAAAACCTTCAATGAAAGCCCCCAAATGATGATGTTCATCTCACCACTTTCTAATGAAAGTGCTCAGTCTCTGCAAGAGAGCTCACAAGCACTGCACCACAAAATTTATCTAAGAAAATGCTTTTGTTTTAAATGGTCCCAGCTAGAGTCAGCATATACAATCAGTATAGACAATGAGGCAGGTATAGGAAAGCAAAAAAGTATTTTGCAATCTGATTTGGTTTCATTAACTTTACATTCTTGTGAGTGGGGCAGTTTCTATCCTGCTGCAGAGGAAGGAAATGGAGGCTGAAGCTGAATGCCCTGCTGAGGGCACCCTAGTTACTGGGGGGCACAGCATGGCCTGGAGGAGCCTTGATCTCCCAGAATGCACGTCTCCTAACACTAGCTGTAGCCATGTGGTCTCTGGATATTATGCCCTTTGTTTTATTTTTAAAAGTGTTTTAGAAAAGAAATATATTTGTACCTAGAATTTGAGTCCTCTTAACACAGGATTTAGTTTGGTGAAATTTTATCTAACGTTTAGGTGCATGCATGTTTATTTTTACTAATTAAAATTCTAATGTGTATTCATATGTCTATCCAGATATCCACTTCATTTACCATATTGTTATAATTGAATATTTATTTTTTGCTGCTATAAGATCTTACTAGTATTTCATGGTAGCATCAAAGTCCATCAAGTTCATGTGTTGTGGTTTAAGTTTTTTCTTTCTGTTGGATATCTGTTTCCCAAAGTTCTTCTGCTGTAGCTGATAATGTAATAAACATCTTCATAAACAAAGCCCTTTTATTTCCTAAGATATTTTTTAAGCTAAAGTTTTCACTAGTGGACTTAGGGATTTATCTTCATAGGTTTTGGTTCCCTGACAGGTGGTGATTGTTCCTCTTTTTCATATTGTTAATTTTTGAGAGTCTAATCTGCATGTAGGAGTTCATATTGTACTGATTTTCCTGAACAGTTTGATGGCGGTATCAGCAATGGTTCCCTTTTGTCAGGTGAGGGGAATTCAGGGAAGGGCTACACATAGAAGTGTGTGCAGGGGGAGAGAAGCAGTTGATACAAGAGTGGAAGGCCATGGCCAGCCCTGACTGAGGGATAAGAGAAGAAAGCAGTGTTTTATGAGTGCTCATGGCCAGCCCTATTCTGAAGGGCCAAGGGAAGAAAACAGTGTTTTGTGAGTGCTGAGAACCACAGTGGAGGACGCAGTGCCTGCAGGGCTGCTGGAGCTGCAGAAGGATCAGCTCCACCAGGGATACTGAGCTGAAGCATGTGGGGAGTGGGAGGGAAGCACCCCCACCTCCCTCTCCTGCCTCCCTTTATTCTCCCACCGTGCCTCTGTTGGTCAGACCCAACCAGGAGTCAGTTGGCCCACAAACCTGGGTGATACGGTCCGTGGGAGTCTCCCTCCCTGGGCACAGAGCAGGGCAGACAGTTGATTTTGGGCTGGTTGAGGTGGGAATGCAAATGACCAAATGACTGGCACTGTGGTGATGGGAAGTTTGTTTCAAGGGCAGTACAGTCCTATTTTGTAGAATCTAATGCTTGGATCACATTTCACATCTGTCTGGACTGCCGTCTCTGAGAAAGGCCTTCCTTCCATATTGCATATCCTTTACTATGGAAACTGGGTCACAGTGAGAGAGCAGGGGACTCAGAACAAGCTCACAGCACTGACAGAGCCAGCCACGGGTCTACTGGGCTCTGCCTTTGCTTCTTGGCAGTCTTTGCAGTTACATGTCAGCTCTGATTTCATTCCTTATACTAGCTATTCCTCTTTCCCTCCAGCTCCTAAACTCTCAAGGTTTTGATCCAAGTGTTTTCCTAGTTTCAAGGACACACTAAGGGCAAGTTATGGGTGTGAACCTGGTAGTAGACAGCATTCCACAGGGCAGTTTCTCTCATTGGGAGCTAAGGGCCCCTGAGCATTTGTGGATGTCATAGATTTGTGAGTCTTCTATAAGAATTAAAAAATATATATGGCTTTCATTTGAATGACAGTACAAATTTAACCTACTCATGTCCAGGTCATTGGATAACTGTCTTGTGACTGAGCACTGCAACATGATTTCTGTGTTTGCAGCCACATTAGGTTTGTGTTCAAGTTAGTATTAAGCAAATACAGTTTAAATGTGGAGGGTGGTTATGAAAATCAGGGTAGAATTAATTTGGTGCATAAGCACTGTTTACATTTAAAGGCCAGATGCCCTCAGGGCCAGCTGATGAAGACAAGCTTCTCAATAGTTGCAGCTGGGACCAGGTGGGAGACTTGGTCATTGCAGAGGAAGTCCACCTGGAAGTCCATGGTGATCCCCAGAAGGACCCGCAAGACAGCGATCAGTGATTGTGGCACATATGTCCTCTTCTGGGCAGCAGTGTGGTGTCAGCAGAACATTATCTACCTTGTTCTATTAGTGTTATTAATTTGAAAGCTAGTTGATTTGTAGTTTGGGATGAGATGTGTTTATTTATACATGTGCTTTGGATTGTATCGATTAAGGGTGGTACATTTAAGGATGTTGTACCTGGTTTTAAATTGGTTGTTTCCCAAGGAGCACATTAAAAACAATAAAGTTAACACTAGCGTATTTGAGGCAACAGTTTCTTTAAAAAAACTCTGTGTACATATAATTTCTGTGTGGAGTTAAGAACACCAGACTGGGAATCTCAGCCTCTGTGAACTGATTAAGGGAAGATGGAAGGAGGGAGGGAAGGGGGAAAGGAATTTTTAAAATCTTTTTTAGTTCTAAAAAGATTTTATGAATCTTCACCTCAAGAATTCATGAAGTTTTGGGTGATTTAGCAGCACATACGTATTTAGGAAATACTCATGGTATTAGCCCACAGGATCACACTGGCTGATTCGCTCCCTACTTTTCGGGACTCTTTTCCATGGATATCAAAGGTGGTTCTACCTATTTCTGCCAGAATGAAGTAGCATAGTGAAATTTTGTAAATATCTGCTAAGTGATTTTCTGATTAACTTCATGGTTGAAAATATTAAGAAATGTTCCTTCCTTTTAATTCCTTTAATAATGTGGATTTTGAATGCCACACTTCCTGGGGAATGCCAACAGATAGTCCTCTTTGGAGTGGGAAAAACTACCTTATAATGATCAGTGACAGTTTTTCCATCTGGTATTGTCTTTTCGGTGCATGTAGCAGATAATTCACATCAACACTCAGTGTGGTTATAGGCACATGGGAAAACCAAGTAATGTTGTGTTTGGTATTAAATGCACCGGTCTGTTCTTTAGGCAGGGGTTATAAAACACTTTATGTAACTGAGGGGTCATGTGATACTGTGGACAGGTATGCATGCTGGAGCAGTCCGTTATTCTCAGCTAGGCAACACCTTTTGTCCATAGCAACTCTTGAAAATAGAACCACTTGAGTGCTTCTGGAGTTGTAGGAACAGGGCAGTTATCAACTATTACCACTGCTGACTGATTCTTCTAATGGAGTTCATCAGAGGGAGAGATAATCCAAATAATAGATAGTTCATAAATAATTTGTCGCTGATGCTGAAATGTGTCCTCCAGTTTCTCCTTTGCTAATTGACCTTTGTACTGTTTTTGCTTTAGGATTATGTATAAAGGAGCCTGCGTTCCCCAAGTTAGGATTCCACTCACAGCGCTGTGCTGCCTCTCCCAGCTCTCTTCCCACCTTCTCCCCATACCAACCCCATGATCCAAGTTACTGGACCATGAAAAGTGATGAAGGAAGGTTCACAGAAAGCTTCTTTGGCTAATTGTCCTGGTGGCCAAACCCAATTATCCAGAGGACCTAGACTTAATAAGTAGGTTGGAAGGAAGCCTTTGAAGAGGGAAGGCTTTGGCTATGATTTCTGTTTTCCTAAGAAGAAAGTTGATGTGGGTTCATGAGGTCAGACTACCTCTAACAGAAAAACTTTAAGAGAAAATTGAGCTTCCTCAGTCAAACACAAGCCTTTCATATCACTTCTTCTTCCCCTCCCTGCCCCACCCCTAATCTCTCATTTGGTAAAGCCTGGGAACTCAAACACACCTTCACCTGCCAGCCGGTGCCATGACTTCACACATCACCACTCTTCAAGCCGGCTTGCTGAAGTAAAACTGTGCCCAGCCCCCGTACAAACTCAGCCATGCCTGGTCTGTGAGTTAGAAGTAGGTGACTTTCTAGACGCAGCTGCAAGTTTGGCTGCCTTTTCTTTGCTTTGCTCAGAGCTCCTCCTCCTTCAGGGTAGCCGCGTGGCCTCCAGGGATCGGGGCACTCAGGTAGGATCTCATTCTGTCAGGAAACATCAGATTTGCTGATCTCTCCCCCTGCCCTGCTTCTTGCCTGGATGACAGCTGGGAGGGCCAGGTCCAGGGTGGGAGGGAAAGTGCCAGCAGATTAGGGCCAGGATGACCTTCTCTCCCTCTGTGAGTGAAGGGAATCAGTGTCATAACCCTAGTCTCAACCACAGGGCACCTTGCAGTATTTGAACTCTAACCAGTGCCCCCCTCTCTCTCTTTTTTATTGAGATATATAATTGACATTTAACATTATATTAGTTTCAGGTGTACAACTTAATGATTGGCTATTTGTATATATATTACAAAATGGCCACCGCAATAAGCCTTGTTAATATCCATCAACACACATAGTTACATTGTTTTCCTTGTGATAAGAATTGTTAAGGTTTACTTCTTAGCAACTTTCAAATATACAATACAGTATTAACTGTATGTTGTATACCCACAACTTATTTACTGTGTAACTAAATTTGTACTTTTCAATCAACTCCTATCTTTTGTCCAGCCACCAACCCTCCACCTCTGGCAACCACCAGCCTCTTCTCTATATCTATGAGTTTGGTTTTTTATTTTTTATTTTTCTGGTTGATTGGTTTTTTAAGATCCCACATATAAGTGAGATTATATAGTATATGTCTTTGTCTGACCAACATCACTTAGAATAATGTTCTCAATGTCCATGTACATGATTGGAAATGGCAAGGTTTTCTTCTTTTTATGACTGAATAATATTCCATCATGTCTGTATATATGTGCGATACATACATACACATACACACATGCTTTCTTTATCCATTTGTCCATTGATGGATACTTAGGTTGCTTTTGGTTTTTGGCTCTTGTAAACAATACTGCAACAACCTGGGAGGGCAGATACCTTTCCAAGCTAGTATTTTTGTTTCCTTTGGGTAAATATCCAGAGGTGGAATTGCTCATAATTTTGTTTTTTACCCTCTCTTAAATCACATGCTGTTGTTGTCTCATACTTAGTTCTGACCTTTTACCACCACAAGGTATGCTTTATTGTTATTATTATTTTACAGAATCAGTTTTAAAATATCTGTATACAGTTACCTACATGTTTACCAACATTTTTGTTCATAATTTCTTGCATGTCAGATATTCCTTTGGATTTATTTTCTTTCTTCCTAAATTATATCCTTTAGACATTTCTTTAGTGACGTCTTAATGGTAGTAATCTCTCCATTTTTGATGATAAGAAAATGTATTTGTTTTATACTCATTCTTTAAAGATAGCTTCACCAGGTGTTCTAGTTAATAGTTTCTCCTAGCACTTTGAAGATAACCTGTCTTCTGGCTTGTCACTGTTGTCAGTCTAACTGTTGATCTGTTTTGTGGCTGCATTTATAAAATTGTCATTGCCTTGTGTGTATTCTGCAATAACTTGCCAGTGTATTTAGATGTGGAATACTTTTTATTTGTTCTACTTAGTGTGTAGTGTGTTTTCTGCATCTTTGCATTGATGCCATTCATTAGTTCAAGAAAAGCTTTGGCCATTATGTCTTCAAACTGTCCCTCCTCTAGCTTCAGATATCCCCTAGTACTTCAGTTGGACTTGAATTCAACATTCTTATTCTCTGCTGTATGCTTAATATACTTTTAATATTTTTGTTTTTGCATCTCTGTTGCATTCTGATCACTTTTTTTTGGAGCTCTTATCAGGCAAATGATTCTGTCTTCCACTGTGCAAATCTGTGGTTTAACCTATCCATTGAGTTTTTAATCTCAATGACTTTTATGTTGTTTTTTCTATAAATTCTCTTAGGCTAATTTGTGAAATTTTCAAGTTATTGTTTAAAAGTTTCTTTTTGTTTCTCAATTTTTCCATTATTTATTTCATATATAGTATTATATATCTGAGAATGCTAAATATTTGATAGTTGAGGGTGTAATTGTGTTGTTTATTGTTTCTGGCAACTCTCATTTATGCTACTTTGTTTCCTTGTGTTTTGAGGGATTTTTTTTTTTTGAGCTTATATTTAACTAAATTTAATTTATAGCAATATTAAGGGATTTCATTGATAGCTTTTCTTCAGAGAAGATTTTCAATTCTTATGTCCTGGAGCTGGGGGAAGGACTATGAGAGCAACCTTCAAGGTTCTCAGCTTATCCCTCAAGTGTTAGGTTCACCTCCCTCTCCACATAAGGGACCTGATGCTGGGTCTGAGCAGTATCTGCTTCCACCTGACTTGTGTCTACGCTAGCCACCAATCCTTTAGATTTTATCTTACATTTCTTCTTCCTCCTCTTCTACTTCCTTTCTCCCACCTCTCCTTCCTCTCTCTCTCTGTATATACACGCCTTTAAAATGTTCTTTTTTTTTTAAATTTCTTTGGTGCTCAGAAATGCATTATAAAGTTTGTTTTATTTGTCCAGGTTGCTGTTGATTGTAGCAAGAAGGGCTAGAAGCAGAAAATGTGGTACCCTTAGAGGATGCCCCAGTTCTTGTCTCCTCTCAGGCACCAGTTAGTTATAACTAAATTGTGCCTGAATGCAGTCGGAGCCCTGGAGTGTATTGGCTTATGGTGCCCTGATCACTCAGCAGTTCACATACTACCTCATGGTCTTTTACACTGATTATCCTGAGGTCACTGGTCAGAGATATTTCCTGAAAATACAGTATAGCATAGGCAAATGACGTCTTATTTTTAAAAAATATTTTATTCATTATTTTTAGAGAGAGAGGCAGAGAGGGAGAGAGACATCACTGTGTGGTTGCCTTTCACCTGCCTCCAGCTGCAGAGCTGGCTGGAGACCTGGCTTGCAACCTGGTTATGTACCCTGGCTGGGAATCGAACCAATAACCTTAGGGTGCATAGGCTAGTGGCACCTTATCCACTGTGCCACCAGCCAGGGCTAGTTTTTTTAAAGGTATATATTTCAACTAATGTATGTCATTTAATTGATTTCTTAGAAAAAAGAAAATAGCCCTGGCTGGTGGCACAGTGGATAAGGTTCCGGCCTGCAACCCCAAGGTTGCTGGTTTGATTCCCAGCCAGGGCACATAACCAGGTTGCAAGCCAGGTCTCCAGCCAGGTCCGTGGCTGAAGGCAGATGAAAGGCAACCATACACTGATGTCTCTCTCCCTCTCTACCTCTCTCCCTTCCCTTCTCTCTGAAAATTATAAATAAAATCTTAAAAAAGAAAAAAAAAAAAAAAAAGAAAATACAACCCATTATTTAAGCCACTCTTTATACTTGGATATGATATTACCATCATTTACATCTAGACAGGTTTGTGTATTGTTTTTCTTTCTTAACAAGTTACAACTACTACATGATAAACCTTTTTGGAACCCAATTATGTTTTTCCAGGTGGTGTGACAAAGATCTGTGTATAGCATTTAGGGATGTATTAGTATTTGAAATCTCCTGCTAGGCCAGCCGGTCTTGATTAGTGGAGCAGATTATTTGGTTCAAGTTATAGATCCAAATCATGGATTTCAGGGATATTTTCTGCAAACAGATTCCTTGTCTTGATTCTGATAATTGGTACTCCATTTTACCCATTACTGATGAACAGCTGTTGTAATTACCTGAGAGGGTTTCATAATGATGGGAAGCAAAGATGGAACTGGGTTTCACTTGGTGTTAATCAAGGCCATCTTCAGTGTTGCTGCCTTGTCTGGATGGAGACTATTGAAAGCAACATGTAGGATACTCAGAGCTCCCAATGAATAGTGGTAAGAGGATCTTTGCACATGAAATACTTTCTAAATTTTCTCTTTTCAAAAATAACTTTTCAAAAACAAACCAAAACCTCTTAAGGTGATTACAGAGCCATTTGCATCAATAAAATAGCAACAGATATATTGTAGGTCATGGATCTGTTGTTCATGGCTCATATGCTTAAGGACATGCTCCTGAAGAATGCATTGCCTTGCCTTGACTTGCCTTTTATTTTCTCTTGAGAGACTGCTCTATTTTTAATCTTGCCTGTCCTCATCCCCTTGATTTTACACCAGTAGATAATCTGATGAAAATGATGAAGGTCACCTGCCTTAAGTTCGCAAATGAAAGGAAGGGAAACCTCACCTGGGGAATTGAAGAATTCCTGACTGGTTTAAATGTAATACTAAGTGGGTGAACAGAAAAGGGCATATGGGATTTCGGTGTCCATTGCATGCTTCCTAAAACTTGGCATATAAGAGATGCCCTCCAAACACAAAGAGGTCCTGTACTGGTTATCTGATGGGGACGTGCAAGGCAAGATTCAAAATCTGTTGTTAAGCAAGGTTCCTGAAAAATCCATCTCTAAGATCCTAATAGGAGGATAAAAAAAAAAATCCAGGAGTGTTAGCATGTGAGATTACTTAGAGTATGAATGATTTTCCAAGCTTGAGAATATATGAAATGTACCAAGCAGGGTGTGTCTTGAGAGTGTGGCCTGAAGAAATTAGGACAAGTGCCCAGCCTGGGCTGCCCTTGGCATATACTATCTACTCTGTATTACTTTTAGGTAACTGGTCTTCAAATTCTCCTATGTAAAAATCTTCTCTTTGGAAAGGATGTAATTAACTCCTTCATACAGAGGTATGAATTACTAATAAGCTTCATGGAGTTCCTCCTCCTGGTTTTTATTTACTTATTTTAAAAAGATTTTATTTATTTATTTTTAGAGAGAGGGGAAGGGAGGAGACAAAAACAATGTGTGGTTGCCTCTCACATGCCCCCAGCCAGGGACTCAGCTGGCAACTGAGGCATGTGCCCTGACTGGAAATTGGTGACCCTTTGGTTCACAGGCTGGCACTCAATCCAATGAGCCACACCTGGAGGTAACGTTTCCATCAAGGCGCTGCAGTTCCAATTGCATAATAGCAAGTACAGCTGCTGGGTGGTAGTAGCTACCCATTGCAGAAAGGGGTGGGGAGTGCTAAGAACTTTGTGAGTCATGAGGCTTTTCCTCATGTGATGGGGCAGCATCCATAGCCAGTGGTCCTCATGGTGAAATAGACACAACTCATGGTGGACATTATCCAATGTTCTTTTTTTTTTTAAAGATTTTATTTCATTATTTTTAGAAAGAGGGGAAAAGAGAGAGGCAGTGAGGGAGAGAGACATCAATGTATGGTTGCATTTCACCTGCCTCCGGCCACAGACCTGACTGGAGACCTGGCTTGCAACCTGGTTATGTGCCCTGGCTGGGGAATCGAACCTGCGACCTCTGGGTTCGCAGGCCGGCGCCTTTTATCCAATGTTCTTGATGGGGCTTTGTATCATCAAAGCAGGGAACCGGTAGAATTCATCTCTGCATCCTTCTTTTCTAACTCAATGTCTGGTGCAAGATAGGAGCTCTATAAATATTGACTTTTGAATGGATGTCAGCGCAGGACCTGCCAGGGAGGCTTGGATGGAGAGAGGCACACAGATAGGTACCCAACACGAGAGACTGAACATCAACATTGTCTCACTCTTTCTCTTGCCATGGTCCCAAACCTTAATACTGTGTGTGTATGTGTGTGTAAAAGTGGATTTTTTGTTTCTCTCTGCTTTCCTGGACTTCTTCTTCTGCTCCATTCTGGAACCTGACCTTTGTTTAGTTCAGGACCCAGGGTACTGCTGGCCTATGTGCTAGTGCAGTGACGGTATCCCGCTATGTGCCCCTGAGAGCCTGCTGGGCCAGGACTCCGGGCAGCAGTCACTCACTCCACATCTTAGGGCTAAGCCTTGCCTTTGCCTGATTTGGGTTCCCCACCAAGACACATCCAGGACTTGTGTTCCACCCATGAAGCTCTTGCTGAGGACACAGCTTGTGCCACTCTGTTGATCTGGCCTCCATAAACATGGCGGAGTTCCAGATGTATTGCATTTGTATTTTTGCAGGACAAAAAGAAAACTTTAAATGCTTTTTGAAGGAAAGGAGAAGGGAGGTAAGTCCGCTATTTTCGTTTGGACATCAGAGCAGTTTGGTTCACATTCTGTAGCCATTTTAGAATGAGTCTTTATTTGGGCATGCATCCATGGAGTGATTAATCAAGGAGGGACAAAAATTAGCCATCCCTCTTAGATATCTGGGAAATTCTGTTTTACACCTGGGGGAAAAATTTGAGGTGCTTGTTTAAAAATTAAATGTTTTCCTCCGAAAGAGGAAGGTAGGCCTGGTCTCACTGAGTCCCAGCAGCACTGGACTAAGTGATTCTCCATGACTGGAGAGGGGAGTGTTGACCCTATTCCTGCTGCCTCTGGAAACTTGTGTTTATTCCATCTAATCCCGCCAGATCTTTCTACCTGGAGCCAGGACAACACTGTCTGAAGTCTGGGTATTTCTTGTAGCTGGCTTGTGCCTGGAAAAGGCTACTGAGCCTAAGGACCGCTTTAAGACTTGTCCCCTGCCAAAAACCTCCTACTTACTTTAAAAGCCTTTTATCCCAAATGTCTACAACATCAGTCATAATGATACCTTTCCATGTTCATTTGTTTAGATCTGCCACATTTCTGTCTGCTGTTGGCAGCCCTCCTGGACTAGACTGCTTCTGCTAATCGCATGGATGTGGAGTGTATTATGTTCACAAGTGGATGTAGAGAAGATATTTTGATTGAACTACAAACCCTCACCACACGAGCTAGTCGTGCTTAGCAAAAATGTATGAAACAGTTGTGATCTGGAGTTTCATTAATCTCAGGGATTGTGCTGCCTGTACATTGGTTAAATACAGTGGTTTCCATATCTTCCCCTAATCACATTGACGTTTCATGAAAGAACTTTAGTAGACTGTTTCAAGATAAAGGTAGCTATTGATCTTATTTTGTGATGGTGACTTCATTTCATCTCACATGGTTTGGTGTTACAGCTTTCTTAATGCTGTCAGCATGGATAGGCTTCAAATAGCTCTCAGTCCTAATCTGGTGATTCTGTTCACTGAAGATAAGCAGCAGGTTCTTATTTTATTTTATGTTCCAATGGACTCCTAGGGGGTCTAAATAACCCCCTCGGTGTGCTGACAGGACTGACCGAAAAAAAAAAAAAAACACAGGAAAGGAGAAAAAGAAAAAAACAACCAAAGACAAAAGGAAGAGAAAGGAAGTACAAGAAAGATAAAAGGGAGAGAAGGAAAAGACATGCTTTTGGGGAAGGTGATATGAACCACAAATCCGGTTCTGGGCCACCGCCTGCATGAGAGTTTATAAGCCAAGAGGTATAAAGGGCCCATCTGCAGCCCCCTCCCCCCGAAAGAAAGGGAGTGTGGGGGCCAGTGTGACCAGCCAGGGCCACTTCTCCCTTTCCTGTTTGATGATGAAAGGGGCTAGAGTGCTGGAACCCCCAGAATCTTAGGTCAGTCTCCTACATGATTTGAAGAGGCACACAGAAAATTCTCCGGTACAGGGCAAGGGGCATCTGACCAGCAATATCTTTAGGGATAAATAAGAGGATGAATAAAAGCTACGAAATAGATTGAGAGGCCAGAAAGAATTGATGATGAATGTACTTCTTACGAAGAGAGATATATCTCGGAAAAATCCACAGAATCAGAGACTCTTAGAGTAGACGGTTATCATTTTAGTCTCATCTTGGCTCTATGGATGAGGAAACCGAGACCAAGAGAGGGGAAGTGATGTGCCCAAAGCTACATAGTAAGTGGCTGAACAAAGCTGTATATCATGGGTTCTTCCCCTATGCTAACAACTACCTTTCCTAGAAATGAGATCAAAGGCAAGTCAGAGCTGTGTTGTGAAGAATAAAATAAAACAGGGCAGACAAGGGTTTGACTTATTACATCAAAAGAAGAGGCATACCTAGAATGCTGTTCATTTTCTTTAGTCTTGGGAACATCTTTTCCTGGGATGAGCCAGATATCTTCTGTGCAGCAAACAGAAGCATTCTAGAAGGAAGCCAGGCTGCCTTACACCCAAAGGCTGATGTAGAAATGGACTCACTCTCCAGGTATGATGAGTCGATTTTCACTGGGGCAGGGAGAAGGGTACTTAGAAAAGGCACATAGGTTAATAACCAGTAGAACATGATTCCTTGTGTTTTTTCTCCAGAGAAGGGGTCAGACACAGCTCACATTTCTCCATCCATGGCAGCTCCAGTGGATGCTGGGAGAAGCCCCGCATTCTGGCAGCCTCTTTTTCCTTTTCTGCAGATAGAAGTGAACGCATTGGCAGCTACACACCAGGAAGGAGAAAAGCTTCAAAAACTCTTTTAGAGCTCCTTAACGAGGAGGGTTACTGCTAAAGACAAGGGCCACTTATTTCCACCTTACAGATGTGCAGTTTGTTAACTGCGTTCGTCCTTGCCCCAGTCAGCCTTGCACTCTTGGTAACTCATCGGAAGGTTTGCTCCAGCTCTGCCTCATTGCCCCCTGGCAGGCAGCTTTGTAGAACACTCTGGTTGCAAGCACCAAGGCAGAATCCGGAGACTTGGAATTAAGGTTTGCTCAGTCACTTAGCCTCTGTGGCCTAATGGTTTTATTTTATTTGCTTATTCTTAAAGTCTTTTCTAGGGTATGTTCCCTTGTAGCGACAGAACCAAGAGCAATTGTTAATCAGACACTTCATTGCTTATTTTGTTGTAGTTGATGGTTCTTGTTTTACTAGGTCCTAGATACCCTGTGATTTAAGTGACTCAGCCTCTCATGTCTTGGTACACCTGGATTGCTTCCTCTCCAGCTAAATATAATAAAGACTTTAAAAGTCTTACTGACTCATATTCAGGAAGGTTAATGTTTTTGACTGCAGAGATTCTGAAATGCAAAATAGGCTTGGTAAACTGGGACTACATGGTCAGTTTAATGAGGCTCATAGAATGCATAGTATTGTTGGTAGTCACTGGTCTTAATACCTCCCTGCTACCCCAGATTTTAACTTCAGATGCTGGAAAGTGAGTCAGTATAGCCAGGAAAAATCTATTTTCCTTCAAGGTCATAACTAGACATTCTTCTTGGTTTCTCCTCCCTTTGAGAAACTCTCAGGGAACATTTTTGGGAACTATGCAGAGTAGGCAGATTTCAAGAATGTCAGAACCACTAAGCCAAAATACATTCAGTTGTTGGGCTGTTCGATGTAGTTCTAGATGTGAAGCTGAAGGATGAACAGAATTTCTGGGGGCATTAGCTTCAATCACCATCACCTTTTTTTGTAGGACACTGCTCTGTGTTAGAATCAGAAGAGGAGGTTGGAAAACATCCTTTCTACCTTCACTGTGCTTTGGTCTCAGTGTGGGGATGCATGGAGGGAATGTGAGTGAGCTAAAAGAATAAAAATTTTAAAACCCCACCAATTCAACACATTTTATGGAATGCCTACTTGGTGCAGTTGTTGGGAGGTGCAGTAACGACCAAAGCATCACCCATGACCCCTAGGGCTTACGTCCTGTTGAGGGAAGAGGGAAAGCAAATGAACAAATATGTTTCTGTAGCGATAAGAAATGAAGGAAGGAAAGAAAGAAGAAAGGACCAAAGAACCACAGAACAAAAGAAATGCAAGCAAGCCAGCTGAGAAGGGGCATAGGGAAAGCTAGGGGTCTTCTTCATAGACTTGTCATCAGGAAAGGCCTTTCTGACCAGAGGACCTTTGGCAGAGGCTGGAGGGAGGTGGGGAGGGAGGGGGCCTATGGGTGAAGGCCCTGCGTGGAGGGAACAAGAGGGTGGAGCCTGCCCCTCCTGACAGCTGTTCCCCAAAGGCAGTTTACTCTTCTTCCTGATCCTGATTTATAAGCTGGATATTATTACTTTTATCATAGATTTGTTAAGTAGTTACTGTTAACTGAGAATTATGCATATAATAAGCTTTATTATAGCAGTTGTTATGTTATTAAGCATCAAATTCATTCTATTTCTACTGACTGGAATTCTGATTTTTTTGTTTTGTTTTGTTTTTTTTTTTAGAAAGCCACAGAAAAGATTCCAATCCCCCAAACTCATTATTGCTTCTAAGGTTTGGTAGGCATATAAAACTATTCCTTTGGGGATGGGAATGCTACATAAATGTAGATTTTTTTTTTTTTTTTTTTACTGCCCCTGCAATTTAAATAACTGGAGAATGTCCTTTTGAAATAAAAGCAGGATTGCTTGGGGATAGATTCGAATCAATGATATAACTTGAAATGGTGCCAGCAACCCCCTTCTCTCTCGCTGTATGATGTGGTGGAGGGAACTGTGGAGGGAACTGTGGGTACAGGAGGAGGCGCAGGAATGCAGTGGCTTTGCATTAGCCAAACCTGGAAGTAAGCCAGGATCCATCAAGAGACCGTGTCATTAATCTGTGTTGTCAATCACTGTCTACTAGTGCTACCGGATCAGGATCTTGGGGCTTGGCACGCCGGAGTGAACAGTAGTAAAACAGACAAGGTTAAGACTATGCTAAATTAATAAGAGGCTACCTTAATATTTTTACATCAAAGTTTTTTTTTGGAGGCATGGAAAATATTCATGGCAAGCATCAAGTCTTCAAAACAGATTACTATTAGATACGTCATCCGTTGCACAGGATGCATTATACACAATTGTAAGCTGTCTTTTGTAAGAGTTGAGAGTTCCTTTAGGTTAAAAGGATGTTGTTTAGCGAGTTTTTATGTGTATACTTAAATATGTATTTGCATGAATAAATAAATAAGTATGCATTTCCCACTTTTTAAAATGAAAGTTTGAGTTATGTTTACAGAAAGAATCAGAAACAACAAAAATCAAATGAGAGATAATTTACCAAGAACTACAACTGATACATATTATTTTTAGAATATGAATCCTTAGTTTTCCCTGCCATCTCCCATCACCTCTTTCTGCCCCTGCCCAGGGTGAGTGAGATGCTCTTCTTCTGAGTGCCCAGAATAGCCTATGTGTACCTCAGTCATAGTGACAGCCACTAGCAAATTCAGTATCTGTCCATGGCTTTTTGGCAAGCTGGCTTTGTGTCCTTGAACTCTGAATTACCAGCGCTTTGCATGGTGCCTGACATGTGATAGGGTCTCCATGTATGTTTAGTAAGTAGATAAATGAATGAGTGAGATTAAGATTTATATCTGGTTCTGAACTTCTGGTAACCAGAGCAAAAAGAAAAATATATTGATAACACAGTACTCATATGCATATAAGATTAAACAGCATTGCTTCAAAAGATCCATTTTTAAAAAAAATTTATTTATCATTTTTAGAGAGGGGGGGAGGGAGAGAGGCAGAGAAGGAGAGAGACATCAATGTATGGTTGCCCTTCACCCGCCTCCAGCCACCCAGCTGGAGACCTGGCCTGCAGCCTGGCATGTGCCCCAGCTGGGAATCAAACCAGGGGCCTTCAGGTTCCCAGGCCAGCACCTAGCCACTGAGCCACACCAACCAGGTCAAAAGATCCATTTTTTTTTTTTTCTTGGTCTTAAGTTCTTGAAAGCATCTGATGAAATATAAAGACCGTGAATTTCAAATATGTCATTTTCAGTATTTAATAAGATACTCTCTCCTGGACTAAAGGAAGGAATGTGGCTTTTCATAGCACCTTGCACGGGAGGCAACTCCAGCACCTGGACAGTCTGGGTCTTCACGAGCTCCGTCGTTAGCAGATTCTCTGTTAGAACATCACTTTTCCGGGGGGCAGTGGGTCCACGAGACAGCATACTTTATGCCACGGGGTTTTATTTTCATGACTGTAACCATCTATGAGATACTGTACCGAAAGATTTTATTGTGCTTGCAGGTGGAGGCAGCAAGTGAAGTGTGTAAAGTAAGGGAACAGGGAACACATCTCTTAGAAAACAAATGGTGAGGATGCTGCAGTTGATTTAGGATGGCGGCAACCCCAGCAGGGCGTGGGTCCTCCAGACTCGGCAGAAAAATTTCCTCTAGCTGACTTGTGAAGAAGGCTTTATAAGAAAAGAATTATGCGTGAAAACCAATGTGGGTTTAAGAATACCCTTAAGAATACCCTTAGATAAGCTTATCTGCTTCATTAAAAAATCATTTTAACCAGCTTCTTCTATGAAGAGGTCAAGTGCAATGGAAATACAAAGATACAGTTGAAGGAAAGATAATTGATTGATTTTTGCTGTATGTGTGGGCTGAGAGAGGACAGTTACAAATACCTGGGCCTAACAACAATCATAATGATTATTATTTTTAAATGTTTTTAAGTGATGTATTTTCTTTTAAGATGGCTACTCAATTGGTAGAGAATGGTTTAACTGTTAGTGGTTAAGGGTTCTGAATCCCATGACAGTCTAAGGAGAAAGGGCAAGAAACAGATATCGATTGAGCATCTACTGTTTTCCAAGCATCCTGTAAGGAATTATATATATTTTTCTTTCCCTTTGAGTGTTTATGGTAATTCTGTTAGTCAAAAAAGGAGAAACTGGATTAGCGAGGTTAAATATTTAAATTATTGAGATATGAAATTAATGTATATATACCTCAAAGCTAGTATTGAATCCGCTGAAGTGTGTTCCAAACCTCAGGCTAGTGTTATTTTTTATTTTAAAGGTGCTCCAGTGGATTCCCATTTGCATGTGAAGGACCCACCAGGGCTTGGTTGAAATGCATATCTTGCAGTATGTTTTATAGATATATATATATGGCTATATTTAAAAAATATGTAGCCATTTTGGGACTTCCTATTAACAATATATTTAAAAATGTTACCTCTAAAATATAAACTCAAGAAGACCAGGGATTTTTCTGTATACTTCTTGTAATGTAGCTCAAGCACCTAGAGCCAAGTTCAGCAGAGCAGATGCTTAGTAACTGTGCATGCAAGAGTGAAATAATCATTATAATTCCTGAAACATGCTACGCTTAATTTAATCAACTTTCTGTTAATCGACATTTTAATTTTCATTTTCCTTTCATAAACAATACTTATATATTCTACAGATAGGTCCTTTTGATAAATTCCTGGAAGTGGAATTGCTGGGACAAAGGAACACAAATTTTAGATTTTGGTGCAACCTTTCTGCAGGTGCTCTGACACGTCTGTCAGTGACACTACTTCTTATTAGAAGGTACAATGATTTGTTTCTTTGCAACCCGGCTGACTTTGGAGTTTTCGGGCTTTTCATTCTTTAAAGTATCATTAAAATCCAAAATTTGAAAGGTCTATTGCTTTCTCTAGTTTCTCTTATCCTGCTCAGAAGTGAGGGCAATATAATATGGCTTCTTTCCTCCTGATATGATATTATTCAATTAAATTAGTTTTTCTTGTCTTTTTTTAACTTATGTTCTCTTTGCTCTCTGAACCCTTGTTTGAATATATGAATTCTATCTTGTCATTGTTAACTAGGTACCCAGAGGAGAAAAAGCTAAGTCTAGAATTAGTTGTACATTATTAGCAAGTGGGATCGGACCGCTTGCTGTGAAACCATGGCTCCATTTCTAAACCACATGTAACCACTGTGGGAATGATCTGCCAATGGGAACATGTGGTCTCTTGTTCCAGGCTCAGCAGCCAGTGAAAACATAACAGACTCTAGTGTGTTTGTGTTGGCTGTTAAGGATGCACAGACGAAGCTACTAATTTTTTTCTCTAACTTTATTGTTGTACTACATTTATCCCATTTTTCCCTCACTGCTCTCACCTGCCCCACCCTTCCCACACCCCCTCCCACAGCCAATCCCACCTGTTGTCCATGTCCATGGGTCATCCATGCTAGTTCCTTCATTAAACTGTTCCTCTTTTTTTTTTTTCTCCTGTCCCCCTTCCCCTCTGTATACTGAAAGTCTATTCCTTATATTCATGTCTCTGGTTCTGTTTCACTTTTTTGTTGGTTTTGTTCATTAGTCTCCTTTATTGAGTGAGATCATATGGTATTTGTCTTTCACTGACTGGCTTATTTCACTAAGCATAATACTCTCCAGTTCCATCCATGTTGTTGCAAAAGGTAGCAGTTTTTTGTTTCTTTCTGCTGTGTAGTATTCCATTGTGTAAATGTACCAAAGTATTTTGATCCAATCATCCACTGATGGGCATTTAGGCTGTTTCCAGCACTTGGCTATTGTAAATAGTGCTGCTATGAACATAGGTGTACATAGGTTCTTATGAATTGGTGTTTCAGGATTCTTGGGGTATAATCCTAGCAGTGGAATCGCTGGGTCAAAAGGCAGTTCCATTTTGAGTTTTTTGAGGAAATTCCATACTGTTTTTCATAGTTGCTGCACCAGTCTGCATTCCCACCAACAGTGCACCAGGGTTCCCTTGTCTCCATATCCTCACCAGCACTTGTTGTTTGTTGACATGTTAATGATGGCCACTCTGACAGGTATGAGGTGGTATCTCATTGTGGTTTTAATATTTATCTCTCTGATGGCCAGTAATGTTGAACATTTTTTCATATGTCTATGGGCCCTTTGTATGTCCTCCTCAGAGAAGTGTCTGTTCAGGTCCTTTGCCTGTTTTTAAATTAGGCTGTCTGTCTCCCTGGTATTGAGTCGCATTAGTTCTTTATATTTGATTTTTGAGATCAAACCCTTGTCTGAGGTATCATCGGCAATTATGTTTTCCCATACAGTTGTTTCCCTTTTAATTTTGCTGATGTTTTCTTTAGCAGAACAGAAGCTTTTCAGTTTGATATAGTCCCATTTGTTTATTTGTTCCTTTATTTCCTTTGCCTTTGGGGAAGTATCAGTGAGAATATTTCTGCGTAGGATATCTAAAATTTTACTTCCTATATTTCCCTCTAGGACTTTTATGGTGTCACAGCTTATGTTTAAGTCCTTTATCCATCTTGAGTTTATTCTGATGTATGGTGTAAGTTGGTGGTCTAGTCTTATTTTTTGCATGTCCTGTCCAGTTTTTCTTATATCACTTTTTAAAGAGGCTATTTTCACTCCATTTTATGTTCCTTCCCCCTTTGTTGAATATTAATTGACCATAGAGTCCTGGGTTTATTTCTGGGCTCTCTATTCTGTTCCATTGATCTATATGTCTTTTCTTATGCCAGTACCAGACTGTTTTGATTACAGTGACCTTGTAACATTGTTTGATATCCAGTATAGTGATTTCTCTTACTTTATTCTTCTTTCTCAAAATTGCTGTGGCTATTCATGGTTGTTTTTGGCTCCATATAAAATTTTGAAGTATTTATTCTAGATCTGTGGAAGTATGTCATTGGTATTTTAATTGGGATTACATTGAATCTATAGGTTGCTTTGGGTAGGATGGACATTTTAATGATGTTAATTCTTTCCATCCATGAACATGGTATATGCTTCCATTTAGTTGTTATCTTACTTAATTTCTTTTTTCAGTGTTCTGTAGTTTTCTTAGTACAAGTCTTTTACCTCCTTAGTTAAGTGTATTCCTAAGTACTTTATTTTTCTTGTTGCTATGGTAAATGGGATTTATTTTCTAGCTTCTATCTCTGATGTTTCATGAAGCATCTTGATCTTTGCCCTATAAGCTGGTGTGGATGGAAAAACCCATATGTGGACAGCAGACCTTTTTACCTCATAAGTATCACTGATTTATTGCTGGCCTTTGTGTGGGTTTTCAGTGGAGGATTTTAAAGACTCACAGAAGGCATGTCAGCATTCCCCAAAACAACATTATAGCGGTACTATTATCTTCTGAAGTAGTCTTTTCTTCTCTCTTACTCACACACAAAAACTGTGTAAACCAGTTATGTATTTCTTTCTTTGCTTTGGTTACCAGGAGGCTTAGAAGCAAATGCAATTCTTTATTAACTCATTCATTCATTTATTCAGTAAACATATGTGGAGCCCCTATTCCATGTCAAGCAATGTGGAAAGTGCTGGCGATTCTGAGCTCAAGGATGTGGTGTCCGCCTTCAGCAGAGTGGTTGAGCTCCATCGCGGGAAGGAATGGTTTCTGGGCTCTGGCTTTGGATGCTTGCCCCAGAAGTGGGGAGCCCAGCCTTTCCCATGGAACATAACCCGGCTCCACTAAACTTATTAGCACTAGAAAGGACGCGGCTCATTTTCCTCTCAGGTGTAGACAAAGGCTGCTGTTGTCCCAGGGTAAAGGGCCTTCGGTGACTTGATTGGCACACAGCCTGGCCTGCCCTAATTTTCAGAGGGAGACCATCAGATATAATCTGACGCCTCATTAGGTTGACACTGTTCCTGCCCCCTCTTGTAATAATGTCATTGGAGCACTTAATAATCTTAGGCAAATGCTGTAAGCATGCTCTGCCAAGGTAACCCAGGGTCAGTGGTGATGGATGCTCGAGAAAACAATTGTTTTTTCATTTTGTGCTCTGCTTCAAATATAACAAGCAAAAAGGTATGATAATTGGGCAGCTTTAAATACCAGAGGAGCAAAACTTTCAGCAATTTAACTTTTTTTTTCCTGATTCTGATGGACAGTATTTCAAGATTAAGGGGACAATGAAGTATATTGGATGATTACCATGACTTACAGCCAAGAGCCTATTTATTCTGGAGTAGAGAAGGTCAGAGGGCCCTTGAGTATTTGAAGATATATGAAATGGACAGTATTTATGAACTCGTCTCCTTTTCCAGTGAAAACAGAAGAGATATTAGTCATGTTGATACAAGGAGGGGTTAGGTTAGACTACATGAAGAACCTCCTGACTGTAGAGAAAAAACATTGGTGGGAGTGGAGTGGGAATATATGTATATTTATATGCATATATAGGTATACACACACACATGCATATACACACAGTGTGTGCGCAAATATATACATTTTATCTTACCAGTTGGCAGTTACTTTCATGATTGGAATTGGATTCCAAAAACAGCTTGTGGGCTGATACTAGGCTGTGTGCTAATTCACAAACATATCCATATATAAAACCTGCCCCCAGGGAACCCAATGGATGTGGCAGGAATTGGACAGGTGGTTTTATATTTAGTGGGAAGACAGTGGAGCATTTGGCTTGGTGCCTTAGAGCTAACCCCACCTTCTCTTTGGGTCAGAGCTGGGGAGACTAAGGTGATAGGTGAGCTTGTGTCTCAAGGCTCAAGTGCCATTTCTCTGATAAGTGAGGCCTAGAGGCAGTCAGTGGGAGGAGTCTAATAGAGGCGGGGCTTGTCCCTAGGGAGAGGCAGCGAACCCTTCACCCGCAGGAGCTTAGCTAGATCTGACTCACACCTGCTGGTTTTGAGGGCCAGCGTCCCTCCCCAACGCTTGGATCAGTGATTTTCAACATTTCTCATCTCATGGCACAAATAAACTAATTCCTCAAATTCTGCAGCATAGCAAAAGATTACACATCTTCTGCCAATCTGACAAAAAAATAGGTATAATTTTGATTGATTTGCAAACAAAAATGGTAGTATTATAAAGTCTGTGGTCCAAAGTGACTTTGTAAAAATTCAGGTGCCTATACTTGTATATAAGGATTTCTGGTACTAGGAATTAACCCATCAGACGCAACTTTATCATGCAATGTGACCAAAGAGGTGCAACTCTGTTACATGATCTATATATTTATGCTTGCAGGGTATTCCCAACCAATGGCTATTGTGTTGGCTGTTGTCGTAGTTTTAATTTGACAATCAAAGGGAAAAGAGGTCACAGTCTCTGACTAAATAGGCATCTCACGTTTTAAAAAAGTCTTGAGGCACACCCATTGAAAATCGCTTGACTTAAAGTGATTTCTTTAAACTTACTCTTGCTCTTAGAACACATTGGGTTTTTATTTCTCGTACTGTCTGAAAAGAAAGCTTTCCCTAACTCTTATGATTGGATGGCCCAGAAAATAAGTGCGGACTCTGCACCTGCGACATGTTAGCCTGGTGAATTTTAACAAAGTCCCGTGCGTCGTGGTACAAGTTCTTTCTCCACGGAGAACTTTCCCTATTTGCCTTCTCCTTGGTCATTGGTTAGACAAACGATAAGAAAAAACTGCAGTTAAACAAAATAACTTGAATGTTAGATGGGGTCTGGCCAAACCATAAAGACAAATTATGCTGTTGATTTTCCATATGTAAATTTTATTTAATTTATGTGACATTTACTTGGTGCCTACCGCATCCAACCAGGTGCTAATGGATAGCAGTTAAAGCCTGCCCTCTAAGGCTTACCTTCTAGTGTGGGGAGCAAATAATCAAGGAAAATCATGCCAGGTGGTGAATAGTAATGAAAAATAGAATAAACCAGTGTAAAGAGGTATTGAGGGATAGGGAGGATAGTACTGTGTTAACTAGTCAGATGAGGGCTTTCTTAGCAAGTGGCATTGGGGCTGAGATCTGAGTTCAGCCAGGGAGTAAGCCATGTGCTTACCAGGTCGGGGCATGTAGGGAGTATCTGGGGTGGAGGGGGAGGGGGTGGGAGCACTCTGGGAAACAAGGTAGCACGTGCCAAGTTCCCGAAGTGGGGCCAAAATGTGCTTCATGTGTCTCTTTGTGAATAGGGAGGGGACAGATCAGAGAGGTAGCCAGGATTCACAAGTTGGTTTGCCATAAAAGGAAGCAGTCTTCCATTTGTTTGTAGTGTTTCTGCTCTGCAGTTTTTGTTTTATTTTCAATATATGGTTGCCTTTCACCTGCCTCCAGTTGGAGACCTGGCTGGAGACCTGGCTTGCAACCTGGGTATGTGCCCTGACTTGGAATTGAGCCAGCGACCTTTGGGTTTTCAGTCTGGTTCTCAATCTACTGGGCCACACCAGCCAGGGCTCTGCTCTGCAGTTTTTAACAGAGAACCTTCACCTATAGCAGTAAGATATCAAACCTCTTGGAAACCTTATTGGTTGTGTTTGCTGGTTTAACTGCACAAACATGTTAGCCCTGACAGTTCATCAGTTAAGAAATTTAAAGGGCAAAGGAATTTGGAATTTCTGCAGTTCATTAGGCTTATTGCCAGAGACTTTATTTTATTTTTGATGCTGTATTGTCCATGAATAGATAAAATTATTAGAGGCATTTGCCTGTTTATCATTGGAGTAGTAATCCATGAACATGGTAAAAATGCAGATAAATTGCAAAAATACATTTAGTGAAAGTCAGCCTTCCCTGTCTCAGTACTTCCTCTCATAAGTAAATAACTGGTAGCAAATTCTTGGTGTGTTTCTAGAATGTAAATACCTCTAGAAAAAAGTTAATGATTGTGCCTATATGAGCACACGTTGTTTCACATCTTGCAGATCTTGGAGCTCTTCCATATCAGTAAATAGGGTGCTGCCTCATTCTTGTTACTAGCCAGTTATTACTTGAGGAAACCACAGTTCAGTCATTTTCACCTTGATGGACATTCAGGTTTCTGTACCGTTTGCTATAACAATCATTAATGTGATGAAAATCCTTGTACACCTTTCTTTTTGCACATTCATAAGTGTATCTAGAAGAAAAATTCCTAGCAATGTATTGGTGGTTAAAGGGAAATATGTATTTTAAGACATTACCAAATTATATCAATTTACACTTGCACCCTGGCTAATACTATTCCTTTACATCTTAACAACACCTCGTGTCAGCGTTCTGCATTTGCAGGGTATCGCTGCAGTTTAATACACATTTCTCCTAGAGTGAAGTTGAAGTCAGAGATAAACAATATCTTATTTTTATCAAGCAGTGTTGTCTGTATGGCTGTGATTCTCTGAAATCTCTTCAGATTTCTTGGAAACCTGGGGCACTGATCATTTTAGAAATGTTTCTTGAGCTTAGGAAGATGTGAGTTCTATTCATTGGGAGTAGGGTTTTATATGCCTGTAGTTTTGAATTATTGGTACATTTGAATACATTTCTGCTACATTATTTTGTACTTGTTACATAAAACCTTTTTCTTTTGCTACTTAGAAAAATCATTTCTGCCTTCTGTTGGAGTAATCTTTTTTTTTTTTCTTTCTTATTCCCCCCTTTCCCTCACCTCCCTGGAAGCTGATTTTATTTTCTAGGGCTGCTCTAATCAAGTGCCATCACCTAGGTGGCTCACAACCGTAGCGATTCATTGTCTCACAGTTGTGGCAGGGCTGTGCTCCCTCTGAAACCTTCAGGGAACTGACCTTGTATTTCAGCCTCTGGTGCTTCGCTGGCAATCTTTGGTGTCCTTGGTTTGCGGCTGCATCTCTCCAGCCCCTGCCAGTGTGGTCACACAATGTTCTCTGATGGATCTTTGTGTGATTTCTGCACTTAGCTTTATTATTCCTTTCTATCTGCTTGCTTTTGGGTTTATATTGTTCTTTTTCTAGGATTTTGAGGTGGAAGCTTAGATTATTGATTTGAAACATTTCTTCCTTTTTTATTTTTTAAAGATTTTATTTATTATTTTTGGAGAGAGGGGAAGGGAGAGAGGCAGAGAGGGAGAGAGACACCAATGTATGGTTACCTTTCACCTGCCTCCAGCCACAGACTTGGCTGGAGACCTGGCTTGCAACCTGATCATATGCCCTGACTGGGGAATCAAACCAGTGACCTTTGGGTTCGCAGGCTGGTGCCTTAGCCACTATGCGTTTCTTCCTTTCTAATGTTTGTATTTAGTGCTATAGATTTCACTCAGCAGTGCTTTATCTGTGTTTTGCAGTGCATTTTTTGATATATTTTCATTTTCATTCAGTTAAATATAGTTTTAAATTTCCTTTAGACTTTGACCCATAGATTATTTAGAAGTGTACTGTTTCATTTCCAAGTGTTTGGAGAGCTTCCTGTTATCTTTCTGTTACTGATTTCTAGTTTGATTCATTGTGTTTGGAGAATATACTCTGGTTGATATAAATTCTTGTAAATTTGTGGAGGTTGTTTTATAGCCCGCAATATGGCCTTTCCTGGCCTGTGCTCCATGAACAATTGAAGAGTGTGTATCCTGCTATTTTGGGGTAGAGTGTTCTACAAATGTCTATTAGATGCTGCTGGCTGATTGTATTGTTTGTTTATATTCTTACATGTTCTTGTTGATATTCTGTCTAGTTGTTCTATTAATTGTTGAGAGAGGAGGGTTGACACATTTTTTTGAAAGAACTTTCAAAAAATAGACATACATCCAGAATACATCCTTCCTTTGAGGACTAAAAATGTTCTGTGACTTCATAAGGAACATTTTCTTATTGACCATCTAATAGTCCATGGTAGCTACATGACTCCACTCTTCCCTCCTTACAGTCTTTACTCTTCAAAGCAGACTGCTCTACACATTCCAGCTGCTGGAGACAAGCACCACTGGAGGGAGAGGAAAAGGAAATGGTGATGGTTTGAAATTCCCACAGCTGTACTGTTGTAATAGTGAATTGATTTCCTAACATTCAGGCATGGTCCGGTCTAGTACACCTTATAGACTCACTCACTATACTCAACCGTGCTGCATGTTAGAACCTCCTGGGGAGCTTTGAAACCAATGCTGACATTTTTGGCTCCCACCCAAGAGCAGTGCAATTAGAATCTCTGTTGGTGAGGCTCTGAGACTGGTCTTTGTTAAGATCTCCCCAGGTGAGTTCACAGCCAGGGCATTGCCCAGACAAACCCTATGTTCCTTGCTCTGACAATCTCAACAAATGTTTAGTAAGCACCCACAGCCTGCAGGTCCTGGGTGAAGTCTGAAGAGACCCCGCTGAGGAAGATCCTTGCTTTTTCTGGGAATGTGGTCCCATAGCACTTGCTGAAGGTCTTCTACTTGGGCTCAGTTAATATTTCTTAAATTGGTTGACTGACTCACGGATCACAGATAAGCTGCCTTGAATAGGAGTGAAAAAAGTTGACAAAGGAGTTGAAAGGTGGCAGCCAATATTTAATTAGGGAAACAGGAGATGCTGTATCCTTCAAACTCAGCACTTAATTTTGTCACTTTCTTTTTTTTTTTTTTTTAATTTTATTGTTGTTGTATTACATCCATCCCCTTTTTGCTCCCCTCTGTCCCCCTCCCCACCCAATTTTGTCACTTTCTTTGTTTGCTATGTACTATGATTACCAATCCCTACCCTCAAAAGATACTCGTCTTATTTACTGCGGTTCTCTTGGACTGAAATTTTGAAATATTTATCTTTCTCTCCCCCATCTGATTATAAGCTACGTATCTTAATAAAATTCTTTAGGGACTACATCTATTTTAAAAAAATAATAAACTTTTTACTTTAGTTCTAGATTTTTATTTATTTTATTTTTAAAAGATTTTATTTTATTATTTTTAGAGAGAGGGGAAGGGAGAGGCAGAGAAGAAGAGAGACATCAATGTATGGTTGCCTTTCACCTGCCTCCAGCTACTGACCTGGCTGGAGACCTGGTTATGTGCCCTGGCTGGGAAATTGAACCAGCGACCTTTAGGTTTGAAGGCTGTCACCTTATTCACTGTGCTACCAGCCAGGGCATAGATTTTTTTTAAAGCTGAAAAGATAGTACTGAGGGTTCCCAGGTACTCCATGCCCTGTTTCCACCGTTAACAGCTTACATCAGTGTGAAACATTTGCCACAATTAATGAGCAAGTGACACATTAGTATTAGCTAAAGTCTCTAGTAATTCAGAGTCCCTTAGTTTTTATCTTCTGTTCTTTATTTGTCCTAGGGTCCCATAGGCCTCCATGTTAAATTTATGGACTACCTTTTTTTTTTAGAGGGAGGGGAAGGGAGAAAGGCAGAGAGGGAGAGAATCAATATATGGTTGCCTTCCATCTGCCTCAAGCCTCAGGCTTGGCTGGAGACCTGGCTTGCAACCTGGTTATGTGCCCTGGCTGGAAATTGAACCAGCAAACTTTGGGTTCGCAGGCTGGTGCCTTATCTACTGTGCCACCAGCTAGGTGGACTACCTTTTTAAAGTAATCATTTTAAATTTATTTTTCAGCAAAGTATAATTGGTAGCTTTTTCCCATCTGAGATAAGATTTACAACTTTTAATTCCCTTTGTTTTCCTACCCAAACTTTTGACTATTAGTATGTAAATTTTAAAAAGTTTAAAGCTATGTTCATTGATTTTAAAGTGGAAGAAGGCGGGTAGAGACATTGATGGGAGAGAGAAACACTGACCCCCATACGTATCCCATGGGGGATTGAACCTGCAGCCTTGGGATATGTCCTGACAAGGAATTGAACCCCCAGCCTTTTGGTGTATAAGATGATGCACCAATTCACTAAGCCACTCTGGCCATGGTGGTTTGTGGAATATAAATGCCAGTGAGTATGCGATCCTACAAGGACATTCATGGGAAAGACGGTGCTCTTAGTCTTCCTGTGCTGAGAATGTGTGGGAAAACCACATCCACACCCCCAACTTGTGACTATACCATTGGATAATCTTAGAAATCTGATTTCTGAAATTGCAAAATGATGTCTTCTCAAATCACCCTCAGCCCAGAAGTGTGGCAAGGAAAGTCAACTGTGGGTGACAGACAGTGGTTTCAGTCTTGCTAGTTTGTAAACCCAGGTATCTCCACCATTTGCCTGTCTTTGGAGGAGCGTAAAAAGGGAATCATCACAAGACGCAGTAAATAACACCCACAGAGTTTAACTGTTTTCTTAATTGCAATGACAACTACTTAAATGCTAAGATGTGAACAGCTGTACAAGAATATTTAACAGGTTCCTTGGAGCCATCCCAATTTTGATAGGACTGTTAAAAAGACTAGCTTATGGAAATCCATAGAGAATGGTTATTTGACATAAGAAAGCAAGCCGACCTGAAAATTGGCAAGAGTGAATTCTGTGTAAGCTGCTCGTCTTAAGTCACGTGAGCTGGGGGACAGCCACAATACATGGCACAAAGCAGTGAGCAGGCACTGCAGGGCAAGGCAAAAGCAGGTCAACCTGAGGGAGGAAGGAGTCTTCTGGAGCTGGCACCTGAGCTCAGGCCTGGAAGGTGAGCAGGATTCACTCAAGCATGTATTAAGCTTTCACTGTGTAGCCAACGCTGAGTTGCCGCTGGGACCCCAGGGAGGAGTCAGGCATGACTTGAGCTCATAGTCAGGGAGGGTGGAAATACACTGACCACTGGTTGCAGTCTCGTGCAGGGAATGGCAAGCTGGCTGCTGGTCCAAAGCCAGCCCAGGACCAGGTTTTATGTGGCCCAGGAGCTGAGAATGATTTTTACCAAGCAAGAAGGGGTAAGTGTGGGGTCTCTCAGCACCCCCTCCTATTTTTTTTTTTTGACATTTCAAGCAGTAGTGAAGCCCCTATCAGGCCCTTTAGATTGGAGGCCTACGGTTGTATCAGTTGAATTGCAGCATACTCATGGGCTACAGGAACACAGAGGAGGGACAGCAGATCTGCCCAGGGAAATCAGAGACGTCACCCTCAGGAGAGGAGATACTACAGGAACAAACCCCCAATTCCTCTTCCACCTGATACGCCTTCAGATGATACGCTAGCTGTCATATCCCCCATCCTTGACTTTTTCCCCATGAGAGTTAGTCGTTCCTTCATCTGCTCCTTAGAAAATGTGGCTACTATTGTTCTCTTCATGACTGTTCACTTAGTGCCCACCTCTCTAGAGCAGGGTTAGCTAACGTGAAATCAGTGCTTGGACTGTAGCTGCAGTTTTGCCCTTCAGGGCACATCACAGCCTATCTGCCTGGATGCGCAGGATTTCAGGGTTTGGGAGAAGGATTAGGTGTCAAAAACTGATTTGGGAGAGGCAAGCCCAGGATGGTGAGGGTGAGAAAGAATAGAAGTGGGTCAAGGGAAGGTACTCTGGCTGATGCCATTCCCAGACTGTGAAGAACCATGTCTGTGTCTCAGCCACTTCTTCTCTTGGCTCAGCCCTTTCCCAAAAGCTGGGGGCCACCCCCTGAAGAGAGAGAGCGGGGAGGGGGCTGGATTTGTGTGCTGGCCTCACTCCTATCTCCTTTCCATCTTGGCAAAGCTGTAGCGGTGCCACCTCCACCTCACTTCTGGTTGGCAGCGGCCCCTCTCAGGACTGCTCAGGAAGCCTGGGCCTGTGCTTCAGAGGCCCTTCTCCGCAGAAGAAACACAGGAGCAAAGCTGAAACCACAAGGGAACAGGCTGGGGAGGGAGACGGTCCTGCCGAGATGATTTGTTTACGCTTGTCTTTGCACCCACGTGACCTTTATTAAGCCTCTAGTCCTTACGGGTAGTGGTACCACGGGCGAGCGAACACAGCCATGACCTCTTCTTTCAGAGCATGCCATCCAGTGTGGGAGACAGAGCCTAGCCACATAATCGCACTGGTAAGCGTCCAGTAGCAACCGGGTCCAGTCCCCCTAGGAGAAGGAAAAGCAGAGTGTTCCACGAGCCTTTATTAGATGCCGTTCAATTAGTGACAGGTTGGAGAAGGCTCTGCAGGTGGAGTGGCTCTGAACTGATGTTGAAAGGACAGGGGAGACTTCAGTGCAAGAGGGAGAGAGGGGGGACCTGTCTAGGTTGGCATGTGGTAGGCATGGCAGGTATAAACCTCACAAAGAAGGCCGGTGCGACCTGACCAGGTAGAGCATGAGGGAGCGGGTCACGGGCCAGCTGGGCCAGCAGTGTTAAAGGCCTTTCACCTTCCTCTGAGGCATGATGGAACATTTTTGGAGGAATTTAAGTAGGGAACCATTTTGGTAGAGATCATGTGGAAGGAAGGCCCAGGCACGAGGACCCTCCCAGCTTCAGACTCCCTCAGCTTCCAACTGTCATGCCAGAGCTGTGGTTGTTGGAGCCATCCCCATGAAATCCCAAGTGGTTACAACCCCAAGGGTATGTGAAGGAAAAGCAACTCCAGGAAAATCCCTGAAGTAACAAAAAAAGGCATTAGAGAGTTTTGGGCTGGTCATCATGGGAGACCCTCATATGCACCTGTTGGCCCAGAGAACATTTTTCAAATACGTCAGAGCTTTCTCTAAACTATTATCTCTTAAGATTTCCTGGCAACATTCTCAGGTGGGGCAAGAAACGCAAGTTGTTCCCATAGAAAGTTCTAGAACTGCATCTGAACTACAGGCTTCCTCTTGAGGTTTCATCCCACAGATGGCAGTGCTGGAGAACAGTCAGCTGAAGGGCTTCCCCCAACAGTCGTGGGCCAGCACTCTTCCCAGGAGGATGCTCATCCCAGGTTCTCAGTGTCTCCCGCAGAGTGGGACTCAAATTCTGCTTGAGCCTTCCTGGGCCCCAGGCCTCAATACCCCCACTCTGCTCCTGGGAGCTTGGGGAGAGTTGTGTGGCCCCAAACACTGCACCTTCCACAGGCGAAACCCTCCGGGGAAGCAATTTGAGAAAGAACTTCTATCAGTCTGACTACTGGGTGGCCTTTGGCTTGTGATACACCGAATAATCTAGCTTATTAGCCCAGGAGAAGGTATCTCTGAAGGGCAGCCTTTTCTGTCTCTTGAAGAGCTTTGGGAGGAGTTTAAGTTTATTCTGATTTGGCCAGAATTTATGTACATCAGAGCAAATTGTCTGATGCTTTAGTGTGACTTGCAGAAGCCTTGGGGCTGAGCCGAGCAGGCTTGGCTGATTGCAGATTTATTCAGAGAACCAAAGTGTATGTGTGTGTGTGTGTATTTTTCTGTTTTTTCTAATCAAGTCAGGGATGGTAGTAGTCATGTAGCCTAAGCTGTGGGTAGTTCCGATTTTTCCTTGTTTCTCCAGGATATTTCAGATGTCGGCAAGAGCAGACCCCACCTGACCCATAGGTCTGTAGTTTCAACGCACGAGAAACAACAGGAAGTATCTCTCCAGCTCCTCCTGTTCCCTGAGCGCTCCCCGGGGGCCCTCTCTGCCCTGGGCAACTGCACGGGAGAAGCGGATTTCACATGTCCAATATTGAAGTGTTCCTTCTAAAAGGAATACTTTTAGGTGCACTCTTGCTTAGCAATTCTAAAGCGTGTTACATCTTCCCAGGGAAATTCACAGTTGGATTTGGACAAATTGGGGGAATTTGGAAAAGAGTCATAAAGGTGATTAAGGGCCGGAGGAAGTGGCTGAGAGGAGATTAAAGGAGTGAAAAGTGGTTCTTGGCCAAACTGCAGATGAGGGAGGAGCAGAGGGCAAACCACTTCAGAGGCTGATAAACTTGCCAAAGGAAGAGATTTGGGCTGTTTCAAGGCTCTTACCCTCTTTTTTGGGTCTCGGACCCATTTGTGAATCCAGTCATAGCTCTGAACCCTCTCCTCAGAAGCCTGTCCGGGCTCACATGCTCTTGGCCCGTTTCTTCCTTGCTCTCGCACTTGGCTCCAGACATGTGGTTACCATGTGAGTACGGAATTGCCAGATCTTTTGATTTTTCAGGACAAGTTTAAAATACAGATTATTATTATTATTAAAGATTTTGTTTATTATTTTGCAGAGAGCGGGGAAGGGAGAGAGGCAGAGAGAGAGACACACATCAATGGTTGCCTTTCACCTGCCTAAAATACAGATTATTATGTGAATTATTTTATTTTTAAAATAACTGCTAGCCAAATTAACCATCTTTCTGGGCCAATGTCGGGGGCCTCTAGCTTGCTGTAAAACCTTCAGCTTCCTTATTGTCTCGGAGTTCCTTGGATCCATCTGTCTGTTTGCTTTGGCGCCGCTCTCCCGTGTGAGGGGCTTCTGATGTCAGCTCCTCGGCTGTCTTCAGCTATCACACTGTCCTCCGTGTGAACAGGTGGGGCTTTCCTGTAGGTGATAGATGGTGAGCATGTATGAGCATTTCTCTGGGACACTTTTTCTAGAAGGTTGTCCAGTCTCCTCGGGGAGCGAGGGGTGAGGCAGGAGTGAAGGATGATGTGGGAGGGAGAAGCCGTGTGGCTCTGTAGCGGGTGCTGCTGGTCATGGGACTGGGCAGTTCAGCAGGCAGATCATCGAGATTTGTAAGATCAACTTACAAAGTGATTCCCCCAATAAGTCTAGTACCCATCTGATATACGAAGTTATTATAGTATTATAATATTATTGACTATGTTCTCTATGCTGTAGTTTACATCTGTTTCTATTCTGTAACCGTTCTTTCTGACCTCATGTTTCAACACTAAAGGGGAGCTAAACCGTTGCTGCCTCTGGTTTTTTTTTTTTTTGGTGTTCCCTTTAGTGCCTCTGGTATTTTTAACTGAGGTCTCCCTCAGACCTCTCCCTCGGTGATTGCTGATAGTCTCTGAAAGGTCACTGATTCTCCAGTTTAATAATGTCTTCTGGTCCTCGTCAGTGTCACACTGTGGACACTAACCGTGGATTCCTGACCCTGATCCTTCCGGTGGCTTCCACAGCTTGTTCCTCTTTACCTGCCACGCCCCGCAAATGTGTATCCCCTCAGACCTGCCCTAGGTCCTCTTATCTCTTTTCTGAAACAAATACCCATTTCCATGTGCACAGCTGTTCACTCTCAGTAGGCAATCCTGGATCTGCATCATGAGTCCTGACCTTCTCCCCTGATCTCGTCCATCATGGATGAACGCCCTCGGGGAATACTTACACAGATGTCCTGCTGACACCTCACACTTGCATATCTAAAACCAAATCAGTTTTCTCTCATAGCCTGTTTTTCCTCCTGGGTTTTCCATTTCTATTAATGGTGTCAACTGTCCCGCAGTTCACGCCAGTTAACATCCTTGGGGCCATTTCTTAGTTACTCCTTCTTCTTACCCCAGAATCTAATTAGTTACAAAGTCCTATTGCTTTTATCCTTACAGAGCCTCAGAATCTGTCCCCCCTCATCACCTTTTGCTTAAATTATCACGAAACATTCTTAGTGCTCTTCCTACCTCTGCTTTATCTTCTCCCCAGTTCATATTCTACACCAGTGACTCCCAAATGTAGATCTAGTAACGTAAAAATGAAATGGAATTTTTAATTTTTTATTTATTAAAAAATTTAAAAAAAAAAAGATTTTATTTATATTTCCAGAGAGAGAGAGGAAGGGAGAGAGGCAGAGAGGGAGAGAAACATCAATGCATGGTTGCCTTTCACCTGCCTCCAGCCATGGACCTGGCTGGAGACCTGGCTTGCAACCTGGCCATGTGCCCTGGCTGGGGAATTGAACCAGCAACTTTTGGGTTTGCAGGCCAGCACCTTATCCACTGTGTTACCAGCCAGGGCTGAAATGGAATTTTTTAAAAGTATATATTTCTAAGCACCCCTACTCAGTGATTGTGATTAATTAGATCTTGTGGGATGCAGAAATCTTGAGATTTTCAAGTTGCTTCACAGTAATTAAAGCAAATTTAGAATAATATTTACTAAGTGTATCATTTATATAATTTTAACACAAAGTAGTAATGCTATTCAGTTGTTAGGGATGCATACACATACCTATATTTCCTTCTCTGAATAAACATTGATAAGAAGGATACCCATCAAAGGGATGTGTTTTTTTCTGGGGAAGGAAAGAAAGGGGAGGTCAAGGAGAAGTATTGTTTATTTCTCTTAAACATTCTAAAGCCAAATTGCAAAACATCAACATGATTTTACTACAGAGAATTGTCATATTGTAATTCGTGCTTTTCTCTCCATCATAAGCAAGTTTGAATCTCTCCAGAGGATTCTGATACATGTCCTGGTTTAGGTTCTGTGGTATCATGCAGGTGATCATCTGAAAGTGCAGATGTGACCACATCACACCTGTTTGAAATCCTCCGTGGTTACCATCTCCTGCAGAGGCAGGTTTCCAGTCCTCGGCACGGCATGCACGATGCCAAACTACCTCTTCAGTCTACCTTCTGCTGCTTGCCATTCTCCCCGTCAGTGGCCAAGAAACTCCCCTCCTCATGGAACGTGGGAAATGCCATTTGCTTTCACTTGGCTCTGTGCCTTTTGCAGGTGCCATGTCTTCTGTATTTTCATTCTCTTCCCTGATGCCCCACCTTTCACTCACCAAGATATTGTTTATCCCTCCAGATCGATCTTAAGTTTTACCTTCTCTAGGAAACTTTCATCCTCTTCAAAAGCTCCCTCTTCTGTGCTTTCCATAGAATTCCACTTATACTTTTCTTATGATACAGTATTATGATAGGGGCTATTCTTATTCACTTTCATGCTTATTTCATCCTTTCCTTTCCCAAATGTAAGCTGTGTGCAGGCAAGTACTATATTATTCACTTACTTGACCTATTGTATATTTTACTGACCAGATGTTTCTAAGCACATGTTACGTGCAAGGCACTGTGCTAGATTATAGGGAGATGCACATGAGTAAAACAGAATCTTATTGAGATTCTGCCATGAGGTTGATAATAGGTGCTCAAGTCTCTTAGGGGAAAAGAGAATAAGAATGCCTTTTCTGGCCTTGGCCAGGTAGCTCAGTTGGTTAGAGTATCATCCCAGTGCACCAAGGTTGTGGGTTCAATCCCCATTCAGGGCACATGCAAGAATCAAACAGTGCATGCATGAATAAGTGGAACAATGAAAATTGACATTTATTTCATTCTCCCCCCTTTCTTCCTCTCTCTTAAAATCAATCAATAAAAAATTAAAAAGAAAAAAGAATATCTTATCTGTCAGCCTGGTAAGTTTTAAAACAAGGAGGAATGCAATGTGGTTGATGAAACTGGACAAAGACTTATGGAGGAGTTGTCTTTTGAGTTGAATTATTCTCTGACATATTGATAAGGAGACATTGGTCAAGGTAAAAGCTTGTTGAATTAATCAATAAATCCCAGGCAGAGAGACCTCAAAGTCTTAGAGGCCTTTGAAGAGGTATTTGAGAATAGTCAGTAATTTATTTTGACCAAAGCCTGGGCCAAAAGGAGGGGGAACAGTGGAGAATAAGTCTGGGAAAGGGGTTTGGGGCTCGTTCTAGTAGACCCAGCTGCTAGACTATAAAGAGATCAGGCTTCATTTGCTTAGAGGCCACTGAAGGTTTGTGGACATGGTTGTGTCATGGTCGGGCTCTGTTTATGAGAGCAACAGGTGGCATGGTCAAAAAGGAAGCTGGGAGAACAGGTGAGAAGCAGTTGTGACTTAGTCCAAGAAAGTGACCCAGGCTGGGGCCAGAGTGGCCAGGCAGCAGGCACGAAACAGGGGAGAGAGGCATGAGCAGTTCAGTTGAGTAGGGTTGATCCCACTTTATTACTGTGGATTATGGATGGAGCTGATTGGAATTGGGGAGCAAGGGGGTGGGAGCCCTTGAACACATCCTGAAGGGTTCAGCCTGGAAAATGAGTCTATTGGTATGAAGAATAGCCTTGGGAAAAGGAGAGGGCTTTGTGGTAAAGATGATATGTTCTGGGTTGGGATAATGTAGTGGATTAAATTGTATTCCCCAAACTAGATGTATCTAAACTTTAATCTCCAGTACCCGTGAATGTGGCCTGATTTGAAAATAGGGTCTTTGCAGATGTAATTAAGGCTCTCAGGATGAGCTTATCTTGGATTGAGGGTGGGCCATAGGGCTGACACTAATGTCTTTATAAGAGAAAGGAGATGGAGGTTGGAACCGGAGACACAGGGAAAAGTATGTGAACACAGAGGCCAAGACTGGAGCTATGTAGCTATGAGCCAAGACACTAGGAGGCACCAGAAACTAGGAGGAGACAGGCAAAGGACGGAGTGTGGCTCAGAGCCTATAGAAGTCATCCACCCTTCCCATACCTTGATTTTGAACTTCTGTCCCCTTTAAACTGTGAAAGAATAAACTATTAAACCACTAATTTATGGTAATTTGTTACTGCAGCCTAGGAAACGTACAGATCTATGCTCATATTTGTAAAGCAAGGGACAAGAATTTACCAACCTTGATGCTCCATTTGTAACTGTTTCTTTGCACAAGCCCACTTGTATAAAGTCCACTCACCTGGACTGTTCACTGTGAAGACGCTGTTGCTGATGTTACTTCAGTGAGGGAAAGGGGGCCAGGGTGAGGAAGGAGGTGTCCTGTTGATTAAATGAGGCCAGTAGAGCAGATTTGATTCCCTACAGGGAAAAATATTTCAAAAGCAAGAAGCAATGACTCTTATTGCTTCAAATCAAATCATTGAGTTAAGGCTCAATGACTTATTGCTTCTGAGTTTCTCTTATGTACCCAACACTATGCCAGGCCCAGAAAGGAATATAAGAATAAGATTCCACTTGGACTCTTGAGGTGCTCACAACTGAATAACTGAAATAAAACTGTTAACAGGGTAACGTATAATCTGTTGTCAAGAGATGTAAGGGAGGTTGAATTGGATGAGGAATCTTAGGTTTTTCAAATTAATTGGTACTTGAATTTTTTTCAGAATTCATCACCGAGTTTCAGATCCTGTGACAGTCACTGCACAGGGGGTGTGTCCCTTGATTCCTAAAGTCCAATTACCCTTGGCCTGTGCTGATTTAACCACAGAGCCCTAGAATTTGTAGGCTGAGAAATGACCCCCTTTTTTTTTCTTGCTTCCTTGCTAGGAAAATGCTGTGCAGCTCCCAGAATCAGCAGGGGATGGAAGCACAATGACTCTCTAGTAATGGAAACTGAATAAATTTAAGTACTGTGTTATCTAAATGGTTTGACAAGTCTCCATTGACCTGGCTGATTGCGTCAGCCTGCTCGCTTTTTTCTTCTGTGGACTAGGACTTGGCAGGCATGAGTGTTCGCTCGAGTGTTAGTGGTCCCTGCTGCTAGAATGTGCCCTAGACAAGAGCCTCTGCTGGTCACTGAAGCCTAGGGAGGACCCAGTGGCCTTGTTTGCTGACCTCAAGAGTGTATGAGGACATTATCTCTATTAATAGGAGATTTCACATTTGTCTCTGGGTACTTCTCAAGCGTGTGTTGTCTTTGGAGTGATGACATGAGTGAGACTGAAGAGCTTGAAGAGACTAATGGAATTGGGACATGAGGACAATTGAGGTGACCGCTTGTGTTACCACTGTCACTTGTGACTTCCTTCCAATAGGCCATCTTGTTATGGACCCCTCTGAAACCAACAGAGTCCCCTTCAAGCCATAGCATCTGGAGTCACAGCTAATGCCCATCTTTGCTGTAGGGCAAGCATTATCTTTGGAGAGTATAGAAATTAAACTATGGTATTTGTGCCTCTCAGCACTAACAAAGGACATCAATCAGCTCTCATGTTTCAACTTTTCAAGTGAAGAAGAAAGTAATTGTGACTCAAGTCTGAAAGCAACTGTGAGTCCTTTTGTCTCAATAATCTGTTGTTCCAGACTCGCATCAGTAATGTGCAGGGCACTTTGGACTTCTTATTAGGAACAGTGGAGACTGAAGTTGGTTGGGTACTGAGGCATGAGAAATGACACAATTTCTGTGAACAGTCTCCCAGTGATGCTGTTTGCACAGTGACTCCTAATCAGCACAGAGCATTTGGGAAAGGCAGAAAGTTTCTGTAATATGGAGGTCAGGGCCCTTGGGACAGTGGTTATTTTGAGAACATCGGCTATCGCCTCCTGCATTACAATGTTGATTGTTCTCAATTAATGTCTCAATTTGATCGTTATGAACTTCAGCTGGTCTGTCCAACCATGGAATGTTGTCCAGGGAGAAATCACCAGCACAAAACTTCGCAAACCACTTTTGCCATGTCCGATCCGTCACAGCCCCTTCTCCATACACTGCACAAATCTTCTTTTGTGTGTGTTTTAGTGCATTTTTACCTTTCTTGAAATAATAAAGCATAACATGCAAAAATGTTGTAATTTTCTTCCATCTTCAATATTAAAATGGCTAGACAAAAATTCACCAATTTTTATAAGGTTTAAAAAAATATGCACTTTTATGACAGCTGTCACAATACAATCTAAAAAAATTGTTTCAAATGAAGTTTGAGACAACCAAGTGTTGCTAGAGCCATAGAGCTGTCTTATGGAAAAAACTAAACAAACTTTTGACCAACTTCATACAACCCATGGAAATGTGACCTATTTTAGAGGCAAGGGATCCCTGAGTTATATACTAAAAAAGAATAATCTTAACAATGTTTATTTTATTTTTACATACAGGAAACTCTTGCTCTTGAAATCAGTCTTCAAAAACCTATGGAAGGAACTCAAGTCTTAATTCTCTGTAATTTTCGAAAACAGCTTTTGATATTTAGATAACATGTTCCTAGCTGACTGAACTCCAAATTAGTGCATAAACTTGAACTCATCCGTGTGCTAACAGTCTGGGCTGATTGCAAGATCCTCCCAGCTGGGAAGTCACGCTGAATGAAGTGCCCTGAATTCTCTGTGGCTCTTGATGTTGCTTGCAGTTCTCTTGCCAGTGTGCAGAAATGATGTTTTTCATCAGCTTCCTGGGGGCATCTTTTGATGACTTACCTGAGCCCCTTTTGTGCATCCAGGTGTGCAGTGGCATCTCCCCTTTGTGCCACCTGCTCTTTTATGCACCCTGCAGAGGAAAACCAGAGTGGAGTGCAGTCTCGCCTTCTCTTTTAACTATTAAGGTGTCTCAGAGGGGAGGATCTGTGTTTATCCGAAAATCCCTGTTTCCACATAGAATGCTGGCCACCTTATTTATAGGCTCCTGAAAGGAAAAGCTCATGGATATAAGGTTAGGAGGAGACATGCTTTTCTACTTGATTTTGTCCAGGCATTTTATCTTCACGGGTAGAAAGCTTCATGGTGGTGCAGTTTCTCTGACTTCTTGACATCAGCTGTTTGGAAGAAGCTTGTTAACACTGGGTCAGGGGTCAAGGATGACACTTAAGCTTTCGTCACTATGATATTCATCACATAGTGGGGATATTCTTATCTCATGTCAGCTTTAAATATGAGGAACATTAATTAAGATTGTGGGGGAGGTTTACCTAATCCTGAGGGAAGAAGAATTACTTAATAGACTTGTTTTCTTGCTGCTGCTATTAATTCTAAAATTAGGATTTACATAAATAATTGGTTCATGGTGGCATGGCTCTTTTATCTCTTAATACAAGGTTCTTTGAATAAACGTATTTAAAAATAATCACACTTTTCACATTGTAAATATTTGATAATTATTGAATTAATTATATAAAATGGATTCCAGAGTAAATAGAATGTGGCATGTACTTGCCATGGAATATTATTCAGGCATAAAAAGGAATGGAATTCTGATATATGATATAATGTGCATGAAACTTGAAAACATTATACTTAGTGAAATATGGACTCAAAAGGACAAATATATGATTCTGTTTATATGAGGTGCTTCAAATAGGCAGTCATAGAGACAGAAAGTGAATAATGATTATCAGAGGCCGAGGGAAAGAGGTAATGGGTCCTTATTGTTTCATGGGTACAGAGATCCTGTTTAAGATGATGAAAATGTTCTGGAAGTGGGTAGTGGTGATAGTTGCATGACATTGCACATATATTTAATGCCATTTAACTCTACACTTAAAACATTAAATGGTAATAGTGTCAGTAAAAATAAAGAAAAAATGTTAAATGGAGAATTTTTATGTTATGTATATTTTGCCATTAAAAATTCATTAAAAATATTGATTCTAATGCAGGAAGGGAGGGTATATGACTCCTACAAATGTAAAACTATAAATTTAAACCAAGCTCATAAACCTTCTGAGGGCTGTCCTTCTGTGGATCTCTCCCTTGTCAGCAATAGAGAAAACCTTTACTCTGCGCTGTTGCCAGAGACCAGTCTCAGATGGGTGTAGCCTGGCTCCCACCCAGTTTTCTGTTGGGACAAATGATAGTATTTCTGGGAAATATCTCTTGGGATATGGACTTCATTAATTCTTCCAGAAATTCTCGATTGGATCCCTGGATCAAGCTGGGTGATTCAGTGGCTGTGTGCTTGGGCATCATTCTGGCCTTGCTAGGTCACTTCAACAAACTGTGCGTTGGCCTCTTACCTGGCACTGAGGGAAGCAATAGGAAGCTTTAGAGGAGGCTATCTACTATATACACTGTGAGACACTATTATTCTCCCATTACCATGGGAGAAATTTCTCAGTGACAAGAGAATGCTGACACTCTTGAGAAGTATGCACATTATGTTTATTTTAAAGTCAATTTAGTTCTCTTATATTTGTTTTTTTCTTTGCTTTGGCCACTAGGATGTTCAGTGCCCAATTGATGAACTGTATCAAGTAGTAGTTTAGTACTTTATAACATACATTTCTGTGCACTAACTTTTTCTCATACTTTTACATCCTCTTTTATACACACACACACACATAGATATATACATATATGTCCAGAATTTATCCAGCCATTGTTATGAAAAATGGAGAATTTATTGAAGAAGATACAAAGCACATTGTGCATAAGCCAACAATGCCTCACTCCTTTTCAAAGTAGGCACCTTTGATCCTCACACAGTTCTCCTAATTGCCATCACCTGCCCCATCATATTTTCCTGAATCTCATTGATGGTCTGAAATCTCTTTCCTTTCAATGGTAATTTTAGTTTTGGGAAAAGCCAGAAGCCACAGGGTACCATATCTGGGCTGTGTGGGGACCAAGTCACCTAGTGATTTGATTTTTTGCCAATGAGCTCTGTATGAGATGCCATAAGTGAGCAGGTGCATTGTCATGATGAAGCTGCCACTCACCAGTTGCCCATAGCTGTGGCCTTCTGAATCATCCAAATAGTTTCCAGGGAGGAAGGTTCAAGCTTCATGCAAAATCTGATGCAGATTTGTTGCTCTTCTTGCTCAATCAGTTTGAATGCCACAGCCACACAGCACACATGCTCACTCAATGGCATCTACCACCCCCACTGACTGGTACAGTGAAGTCATCATTGTTCACACACATGCATCCCAGTCCACTCTCCTTGGCTACCAGGTTGCATCGATGTGGTGCAAACCATTCTCATTATGTTAACAATGGTTGGACTTTTATATGGCAGCTATGGAAAGAAACACTGAAAGGCATAAAAATTGATGCATGAAAGAACTGTTTTGAGCAGTGGGAAAAATGTCTTGATAGGTGCATTGCATCAAATGGAGAGTAATTTGAAGGTGACTGATGTATAAACATGTAAGAATAAATACACATTTTTAAATAAATTCCATTTTGGGGGTCCCCCCTTGTGTACATATATACATATATACCTCATATGGAGAGAAAGTGATGTTTATTTTAAGGAAGTGCCTCACATGAATGTGGGGCTGGCAGGCTTGAAATTTGCAGGGCAGGCCCCAGGCACTATGGCTTAGTTACTTGGAGCATCATTCCATGGCCAAAAGGTTGCAGGTTGGATTTCTGGGCAGTGCACACACCTGGTTGTGGGCTCAATCCCTGGTCTGAAAAATTGTAGGGCAGGCTAGCTGACTGGAGACTCAGTTTTTACTCTTATTATTATTTTTTTAATTGATGGGAGGGAGGGAGGGGGGTGGAGAGAGAGAGAGAGAGAGAGAGAGAGAGAGAGAGATCAGTGTGAAAGAGAAACATTGGTCGGTTAGCCAGGGATTAAATCTTGAATCTGCAACCTAGGTACGTGCTCTGACTGGGGGTCGAACCTTCAACCTTTTGGTGTATGTGACAATGTTCTAACTAACTGAGCCACCTGGCCAGGGCTCAGTCTTTACTCTTAAGGCCCCAATTGATTTGATAAGGTCCATTCATATTATAGCAGGTAATCTGCTCTACTCAGAGTGTACTAATTTAAATGTTAACATTTAGATGTGTTAAATGTTAACACATCTAAAAATATCTTTACAGCAGTATCTAGATGTGTTGGACCAAACTGAGTACAATAGCCCAGCCAAGTTGATCAAATATGTAAAATTAACCTTTACCAATAAGGATATAAATAATTATTAAAAATTGGGCATAATGGTTACTTATCTTTTACCCTTGCTTATTTGAGTACTTGCTTATTTGATGCAGAAAAAGTTTCCAATTCCCTTTCACCTCCTCGTCTAGGTTCAAATCTCATGTCGTCATTATTTCATCAGCTGGTAGGGTTGGCTTCCAAAGCAGGGCTGGTCAAATGGCACAGAGTCTGCATTGTGTGCGAACGTGTTGAATGTGCGAATGTGCTGACCTGCCAACATACCCCGGTGTATGTCAGTGCTGTGCAGGGTCCTGCCAGCTCCTTGCCAAACAGCCATTTTTGTGGAGGGATGTGATGAGGTCTGTGATTTCACCAATCATTACCATTCCTAATTAGGCAGGGCCCAGGTGTGTGTTAATAAAACATTAGCTCACTCTGACTTGATTCCAGGGATTTCACGCATTTGATATTGTTCATTTGATTATATGGCTGCTATTCTACTCTGTGAGGTCTTCAAACATCTGGAGACCTGCCTTTTATGAGAAAACATTCCAGTTGTTCAGGAATGTAACTCATCGTCAGCAGTGGCTCTTACCTTGCCTTTTTATCTTCGGTAGGCCGGTGGGTACTTCCTTTGGGCACATACCCTTTCACTGCTGGAGAGGAGTCTGACAGCCACGCTCCCTGAAGGTAAGAATAGTAGCGATTACAGATAATCTTCTGCATTTTTTTTTTTTTTTTTTGGTTGTCAGGGAGCCACGCACACTCTTGAATGTCTTAGGACTCTGTGTTTAGCCCGTCTCCTTGGTAGTGTGCCAGCTTTCTATCCCATCCTAACCCTTCACTGCTCACTGTGGTCCTGGCGTTTCTAAGCCTGATTTTGGCTTTGGTTTCATTTCTGGCGAATCCAAGGAGGGAGCCAGTGGATCAAAGACTTTTCTGCTTTCAACATAATACACTAACGTGGTCAATTAAAACAAACCCTTCTACAGTAGTGGTACCAGGGATAGGGGAGGGAGTATGTGGGGAGTGGGAAGTGACGCTCCAAAGTGTCTTTGTTGCATGAATTGCATTGCTGACTCTGCTTAGTAAGTGCAGGCGCTGGTTATTGAGCCATGGTAATTGTAGGACATGGAAATGTTAGGGATTAGAAAATATTTCCTGACCCAAAATAGGATCAGGAGAGTGTTACTCTAAAAGAGAAGAGGCAATAGCATCGATGTGGCCATATTTACAGTTGTGCTTTCCTGATGATGGGATTTTACTTTATTTTGCCCTTTCAGTGTAGGTGCGGTGCTTTTTTTATTTAATTTTTAATTAAAAAAAATTTTTTAGTTTTTAAAGAGAGGGGAAAGGAGAGAGGCAGAGAGGGAGAGAGACATCAATGTATGGTTGCCTTTCTCCTGCCTCCAGCTATAGACCTGGCTGAAGACCTGGTTTGCAACATGGTTATGTGCCCTGGCTGGGAATCAAAACAGCAACCTTTGGGTTCACAGGCCAGCACCTTATCCTAGGTGTGGTGCTTAATACACAGGCTGACCAGGTTTGTTTCCTACGCATGTCTCCATTTTTTTTTTTTTTTCAGTGAAAAAATGAATCTGAGATCTGCTTTTCTGAGGTCAATCTGCTGAGACCAAGGAATGACCTTTCCTTGTTTAATTCTCACCCAAGGATATGTTTCCTGATTTTTAGAGAGAGGAGAAGGGGGAAAGAGAGAGAGAGACAGACAGACAGACACACTGAGGATTGAACCTGCAATCTAGGCATGTGCCCTGACTGGGAATTGAACCCACAACCTTTTGGAATATAGGATGATGCTCCAACTAACAGAGCCACTTCGCCAGGGCAGAAATGTCTTTTTGAAGCTTCAGGGACCTAAGCCTGGTCTGCTGAGTAATCTCCCTGGTGTGGGTTTGCAGCTCCCAGCACAGAGGCCCTCTGCCTTGCAAACAGGCCTCCCCGCCTTGCATCCAATGGGTGAAGGAGGGAGCTTCCAAAGGAAGTTGTCTGAGATTGCAAACTGATAGTGCCTGGGCCATGTTTACCTTCCTGTTTCTTTTCTGAAGAGCAGACTAAATTATTAGCACCCACAGTTGTTAGTGCTAATTATGTGTTTCAAGTACAAAGCAGTGTTCTGTAGATATCTTAAGATGCTTTCCTGGTTGCCCTTTTTTTTTTTTTAAAGAATGCTATTGTTACTACTCTAGTTAGGTCCAAGAAAACAACTAGGAATCTATATTTTATCTGTTGCCCCTTAGGGAATATTGGGTGGTGTTGCATTTGCTACTTCAATTCAAGAGCCTGCTATTAATAAACCTGTAGTATATGGTGATCAGAAGAGTGCTGGTCCAGCAGGGAGACATAGGGAGGGGAGCAGCAGGTGATCTTTCAAAGCAAGGACATGTAATGCCTTTTTAGTTACAGTCTTAAATACAGTGTCAGGAACATCATCATCATCATAATGATAGTCATCATAACAATGACAACAATGGTAATAAAAATAAGAACTATATTGCCCTGGCTGGTGTGGTTCAGTGAATTGGCCCTGGCCTGTGAACCCAGAGGTTGTTGGTTCAATTCCCAGTCAGGGCACATAACCAGGTTGCAAACCAGGTCTCCAGCTAGACCCTGAGCTGGAGGCAGGTGAAAAGCAACCATACCTTCATGATTTTCTCCCTTTCTTCTTCCCTCTCTGCCCTTCTCTCTGAAAATAATAAATAAAATCTTTAAAAAAAAATAAGAACTTTAATTAATATTAGCTGTCTCTGTCACCATCATCATGACAGCTAACATTTATTGGCTCCTACTTTCTGCCAGGCACTAGACTAAGCATTTTATTGGCATTATTCTTTCTTAACCTGAGGAAGGTCCTACTAATATGCACCTTTCACAGTTGAGGAACTGGGGTTTAAAGAGGTTAGGTGAGTTGCTCAAAGTAAGACAGGCTAGGAAGGGGCAGAATGGGGATGTAACTGGCTGACGGCACAGAGAGAGGTTGACCATGCTGCAGCCACGACCCATGTCAGGTGTTTACGGCTGGCACATTCCACTTCACATTCACACTTGTCCCTGCTTACATGCCCTTTGCCCTCCGACCACCTGCCGTCGGTGTTTTGTCTCTTCTGCACTGATGTAGCCAACGTATTAAACAATATATAAGTAGTTCAAAATTGTGAAAGAGTCTTTGGTTTGGGGAGAACATAGAGAAATAATGAGATGAAAAGTCACCCAGTTTTAAAAGATGCCCACTCTGTAAGTCATGAACACATGAGTGTGTTTTGCTATTACCTTTCCCCTTGTGTAGAGTTTGTTCACATAGTTTCTATGTTTTTTAGTTTAGAATTTTAAATTTAACAAATGTTTTCTTGTGCCTTTGCTTTTGTAAGCCTATTTTAATGGGGGCTGTGTATAGTCAGAGGGCTCTCTTGTTTATTCCACAAGAAGTTGTATCCTCGGGTTGCTCCCATGTGACAGCTGCAGAGCTTCTGCTCACTGTACTGGGTAGCCAGTTTCCGTCTGCTGACAGTTGGGATGAGATTACAGGGTGTCTATGCCCCCTCACATTGTAAACACCTCGGACCTTGAGCGGGTTCAGCAGGAGTCCTATGGGCTTGACGTACAGGAGACCCAGAGGTAGCCCTGATCTGAAACGAGCTGTAAGACTTGGGTAAAAACTGTTTCAGTTTTGCATCTTTGTTGGTGGACCACTTACACCTCATCAGCTCCATGATTGCGTGAACTCAGCAGTTTTCTGGTCTCTTCTGATTTATAACCTGATCAACTGCAATTGATGCAGGAAATTTGGTGGGGCTTGGCTGTGCTACACTGGGTTCCTTCAAGCAGGGAATTTCGTGTTTTAAGATGACCACACTTTTTGGGGGGAATGGGTGGGTGGTGAGGGGGGCAGAGGGGAGCAAAAAGGGGATGGATGTAATACAACAATAAAATAAAAAAGAAAAAAGAAAAAGAAAAAGAAAGAAAAGATCACCACACCTGTAAACCCTTCCAAGGTGAAATGTCTTAGCTATTTTTCTATAATTCTTGCCATCCCTACCTCTGTGTCCCCCAACTTTCTCCTGATGCTCACACCTCCCAGAATGGACAATACAAAGTAAGTGCTCAACAAATAGGAGATGAACAAACAAATATGTGCATGACAGATGCTATGGGTCTTGGTCCAAGAACTTTTAGCCCTATGGCTGACCCAACTTGTCAAATTAATGCAATTGTTTCTTTTAGATGTGGCAACTTTGTTTATAATAGATAGGGACTTTTAAGCTTCCGAAATCTCTCATAACATATTTCAGATTGCTTTTCTTACTAAGATGATTACCAATTCTTCCCGCATGTTATAGATGAAAGAACACTGATCTATGGAACTTAGTATTTTTTTCCCCTGTACTGTGCATAGTGTGGGTTTTTTGCTTAGGTCACAGAAAAATCAAAGCTTACAACATATCATTTTCTTGCTGTGAACAGCAGAAAAAATGAAGGCTTTTGAAGCTTCCTGCATTCTTGGAGCCACATACTGGGGCTCCGAGATCAGTTCTGACTGGCTCCTCCTAATTTCCACCTTGTGATGCTGACCTTGAATTGGTTTGCTCACACTTGAAGGTGTCTATGTATGTACTTCATTGTGCAATATTTAAAACCCAAGCTACTTCAAAGGAAACTAAATCTTGCCATTTCTGGTTCTACAGTCATCACAGACTAAAAGGAACAAAATTGTGTGTTCCCACACCATTCCCATCTGCAAAGACCTAATTTGGTACCTACCTTTGTATAGAAAGCTTGCCTCCATCTCTCCAGATTTAATCATTAATTTATCTTAGTTTTTCCTAAGTTAATAAGCTGGCAGTTGTGGCCTCTCTGGGAGGCCACTAGGTGGGTGAGATGAGAGCTTGGAAGTACCATGTGGTGGTTGGTAAACCTGTTGGCAAAGAGAAAGGGGCCTGGTTTCATGGTGGGGCCGTGTTTGAAATGCTACTGATTAAAAAGCCTCATTTGTTTAGAGCTCTGTAGTCATCAGTTATCTCATTGTATAATAATAAACCATCCCAAACTTAGTTTCTTTTTTTTTAAAGATTTTATTTATTATTTTTTAGAGAGAGGGGAAGGAACAGAGGCAGAGAGGGAGAGAAACAGCAATGTATGGTTGCCTGTCACCTGCTTCCAGTTACAGAGCTGCCTGGAGACCTGGCTTGCAACCTGTTTATGTGCCCTGGCTGGGAATCGAACCAGTGACCTTTGGATTCGCAGGCAGTTGCCTTATCCATTATGCCACTAGCCAGGGCCCAAACTTAGTTTCTTAAAGCAACAAACATTTTATTTGCTCATGATTCTGTGGGTCAGCAGTTGGAGCTAGGCTCTGTCAGTCTCCCCTAGGATCATTCATGCTGCCATATTCAGCTGGAGCCTGGGCTGTTGATCTAGGAGATCTCAGCTGGGATAACGTACCTGTCATTTGCTTTCATCCTCCAATAGGCCAGCTCAGGTTCCTTCACAGGACAGAGCTGCCCAGCAAGAAGACAAGAGTGGAAACTGTACATTCTATTGGTCAAAGAATGCCATAAGGCCAGCCCCCAGGGGAGAGGGTTGAAAATAGACTTCACCTATTACTACAATAGCTGCAAAGAATGTATGGCCCCTTAAAATTCGTCATAGGCCCTGGCTAATGTGGCTCAGTGGATTGAGTACCAGCCTACAAACCAAAGGGTCACGGGTTTGATGCCCAGTCAGGGCATGTGCCTGGGTTGTAGGCCAGGTCTCTAGTTGGGGACATTCAAGAGGCAGCCACACATTGATGTTTCTCTCCCTCTCTTTCTTCCTCCATTCCCCTCTCTCTAAAAATAAATAAAATCTTTAAAAATATATCTTAAAAAAATTCATCATAGGCTCTTACCTTGGATAGGAGAGCAATCCAAAATTATTTTAAAAGTATTTTATTTTGCCTTTAAGCTGTTCTAAAGTAGAGATGGTGTTACGAAGCCCATCTGAGAGGAGTCTGGAAAACAGGTGTCTTCTGTAACATACTCCATAGTATAATAATAAAAATAGTAATAACATCAAATATTTAATATTGTTCTTACTATATGCCAAGTGCTGTTTGAAGTTCTTTACATATCATAATACATTGGTCAGGCAGGTCCTATTTTTATTCTCATTTTATAGGTGAGAATACTCAGGCACAGAGAGGTTAAGTAACTTCCTCCCAATGTCATTAAGGAACTAAGGGGCGGAGCTAAGATTCCACCCATGCAGACTGCTACCCAGGTCTGTGTATTAACCCCAAATGCCTCTCAAGCTAGTGGAAGCTAATTCGTCCTGTCCCTTAACAGAGTCCTCTCCTGGACTATGTCATTTTTTGAGAGGCGAGGGGTATTGCTATTTGGAGAGGAACACTACATCTTTTGGGGTACACCCTTGTGGCCAAAATGGGCCTGGTCACATGGTAGGAGACATTAATTAGAGATGACAAAGACCCGTGGTGGCACACAATAGAGAGTATGTTTCTGGGTGCAAATGTGTGGGTGTGTCTGGTGATGGTGATGGTGGTGGTCATGGTCATTGTCATGGTGTTCCTCTCTGCTCGTTTACTGGGTGAGTGTTTAAGAATGAGAAAATTTAATTGTGTCCTCTCGAGCCTTTCAGATAGCCTCTCTTATTCTCAGCTTCAGGTAATCAGCAGGCCTCAGCTCCAAAGAAAATGTGGTATTTAGCTTTTTTTTTAAGAGTGGGCCTAGAGTCTTCTTAAATAGTATTTGTGGAACTAAATTCAGTCCATTCTTCACGTAGTACCAGATGGTTTATCTGAGGAAAGTGGCATTTTACCGATATTTATAAGGTCACCTGTGGAACCATGGATGGAGTGACCTGTGGAACCAGTAATGTAGTCATGGAGCCACACCCCCTTCCTTAGCCTGGCAGGGGTGAAGCATGTATTGGAGTTGGGAGTATGTATTTAGCACTGGGAAAGGGGAGAAACCACTAATCTTAAGACTTGCCAGCAGTCATTGAGCCACCTGGCATCTCTTCTCCATCCAATCTCATTGTTGTCTCTTTGAACCCCACAACTAGCCAGCTAGCCTTCTGACACCCTCGTTCATTCTCCTTTGTTGACTCAATGACAGTTCTCAGTGCTGGGAGGTCTTTGTCACAGCTTCGGTATCCACAAGAACCTACACGTTCACCCTAATGTGATCTCTAGCTAGAATCTGAGCTGGAAGTGGGGCAGTCTGGCTATTAACAGTCCCACCAGAGGGTAGGACATGGGGCTAGAGAGAGCCCTGCACTGTCGCACCTCCCCTTCTCTCTCCCTCTCTCCTCCTCTCCCCTCCTCTCTTCTCCCCTCCTATCACCTCCCCGTACCAGCAATCTTCCTGAAGGCCAGATTTTCCCCTTCCTTCCTTCCTTCCTCTTTTCCTCCCTTCCTCATTTTCTGTTTTTTTCAATTTCAATTTATTTTTTTTAAAGATTTTATTTCATTATTTTTTAGAAAGAGGGGAAGGGAGAGAGGCAGAGAGGGAGTGAGACATCAATGTGTGGTTGCCTTTCACCTGCCTCCAGCCACAGACCTGACTGGAGACCTGGTTTGCAACCTGGTTATGTGCCCTGGCTGGGGAATTGAACCTGCGACCTTTGGGTTCACAGGCCGGTGCCTTAACCACTGTGCTACCAGCCAGGTCTTGTTTTTAGTTTTAAAGATTTATTTATTTAGAGAGACCGAAAGGGAGGGAGACAGAGAGGGAGTGAAATGTTGATGTGAGAGAGAAAACATTGGTTCCTCTCGTACATGCCCTGATGGGAACTGAATCCAAGACCTTTTGCTGTGCAGGGTGACACTTAACCAAGCCACCCTGGTCAGGGCAAGGTCAGGGTTCTTGATTGCCAAGCAAGAAATCCCAGGAATGTTTTTCTCATACTGGTGGAAACTCTGTTACCCTTATAATCTTTTAATCTTGAAGAGTATATAATCCTGTGCTAGCCCCATAAATTACTTTTTTCCTGTTTGGGTTCCTGCTTCCTTTTCTTCTTACTCAATCCAGGTAGAACAGTTTATCCCCTGCCCTAGATGTGAAAACCAGACAGGCCGGTCTGTACGGCAGAGAATCCCCAGATGGTACTGAACCAACTAGCTCAGCCTGCCTTTAGGCCAGAATGAAAGGACAGAACACAGGCAGGAAGCTTCCTTTGTCTCCCCAGGCCTTTGGGGCTGTTCTTTTTCTATAACATAATTGCTTCCTGGGATGGATGTGGCTGGCTGGCCATACCCCTTTCACTACCCCTGCTTGGTCCACGAGGTCTGCCCAAACCCGCATCTTTGACCAGTAGTAGCTTGCTTTTGGCTGTGGCTAACACTGCCTGTTGGGGGACTGGCAGGGCCCAGGAGGACAGGGCCAGTGATAGAGGAGGAGGAGAGGGGAGAGACAGCAGTGCCTGTGGGTCGGTGGGGAGCTAGGTGACTTCCTGTGCTTACAGAACTGTGAATCACCACAGGGCGGATGTCCTTACGAGAGGGGCAGGCTCATTCACCCTGTCCCCAGAGGGCTGTTCAGACTGGGTATTTCCTCGCTGCAGTTTTGACCCACCTTGTGGGTGCTGAGTTTATTGTTCCCCTTTCTTGTTGATTTTATGACCAATATTGTAGGAAGACAATCCCTGAAAGTTTGTGTAAGCCCCTCCTTTTTACTCAGTGAAGGTGATTGCTTAACAATAAACACAGAAGGGAGCTTTAAAAAGTAACTTTGCTCTAGGTTGGCTCCAGGCGAGGAAGGCTGAGCCCGAGAAGTCATTAAATGGTTAGAATTCACGTTCACCCACCTGCACATTTCAGCTGTCAGCTTCCAGCCCCCAGTAACAGGCCCTTGAGCAACTTTCGTCTAGTCCTTAGCGGCTCCTTCTTGAAAGGTTGTTTTCAGCCATCCACCGAAAGCAGATCATTTCGAACTTAACCTTAGGCAGCTCTCGAAATTTCATCTTCAGGAAGTCTTTCTAGAGTAGAGATGAAAGCTTCGGTGTCTAAACATGACACGCTTGTGCACGATTCTGCGGTTCTGCCCTTCGCACCGCAATCACTTGCCCGGCTTCACCTGTGAACAGCGAGTCCTGTCTGCTTATCAGCTGTCTTTCCCTCTTTCTCAAAATGCGGGTCCATGCCAGGATAGAAGGGCAAAAGTGGTTAAATCTGAGATGTCAGATCTGTGTTTACCACCCAGTGGGGCAACACCAAATGGATGGTGAATGTATTTGGACAATGTTATCCGCAGCATATGCTCCAGTCATAGGGGTCTAGCTTCTTAGTTGTATTGAAACCTCAGGTAGGCTTTGATCAGGTGTGTGGGCAAGCCTTTTTGTACAAGTTTACTTCAGAGCCTCAGCAATATGTAAATTAGATTGTTGCCAAAATCATACATGGTCTTAATCTACTTGAGTTATCACCCGGCAGAACTCTAATATGAGGAAATAATGTAGAATAGTTACTTACCATCTATTAAGTAAATTTATTGCCTATATTTTTAGTAGCACTCCATTTGTAATGAACAGTATTTTAACATTTTTATCGAAATATGTTTATATATAACATTGTATAAAGTTAAGGTATACAGCATGTTGATTTGATATTTTACATATCGTAACATGGTTGCCATTTTAGTGTTTGCACCTCTATCGTGTTACATTATTACCATTTTGCAGTGGGAATAATTGAGATCTAGTGTGTTGGCAAGTTGGAGGATGATAATACAGTACTCATATTCACTGTGAATTAGCTCTTCAGAAGTTATTTTGCTAGTAATTGCAAGGAAGCAAGCAGTATTTTAACATACCTTTCTCTGAAGAGTAAGTCGGAGTAATGCAATATAGAAAATAGTGGAGACTCAGATTAATTAAGAAATGAGAATCCCTAATGCATTTGTGGGTTTGTTCCTGAGAAAGGGTTTCAATTTTCAGGTCCTTCAGCTTTCTCTTGCTAACATGTGCGATTAAGACCCTGTTAGAGTAAGTCATTGCATGAACTTTATGGATTCCTTAAATCACCAAGGCAGTCCCCAAGAGCAGAGAACCAGATGGGATTGCTTTACTCTGAAATGTCTTTTCTGCCATTTCTTCCCTATTTTGTCAATCCCTATTATAACCAGAGGCCGAATGCATAGTTCTGTGGGTAGTTTTCCTTAACTTATGAGCTGAAATGCAGATTTTATATAGAGTTTTAACATGTTAGGGAGGAAAGTGACATTGATTTATTTGTTTTGTTCTTGGCTAGCCTGAGAAACCTGTCCCGTCAGGTAATGAACAACTGCTTTTACCCAGCTAGTGACTTCAAGAGCACAATCACACATCCTATCATTTCTATCCCCCATGAGTCACCCAGGCTGGCACACATTGGTTTCAGCTGAATTAGAATCTCCAGGCAATGGCCACCAGGGCCAAGGTGCCTGTTTAGTAATGTGAATTACGAAAACATGCCTTGGCCATGGAACCATGGCTCACTTGGGAAAGTGTATTGTCTAGCATGGTCACAAGTAGCCATATTAATAATGGTCAACACAGACCTCCAGCTTGCCTGGTGTTGATCTAACGGGCAAAGGAATGGCTATGAAAATGAATGGTAATCTGGGGTTACCTCTTGCCTGGACCTTCTTAGTGCTGTAGGTTGACCACTGAATATTCAGTGGGAATCTTGGTAAAGCCCCTTTAAGATCTGTCCTTGTTCTGGTGCTGAGAGAGCCTTGACACTTAAGGAGACATGTGCCACCATTGAGAGATACTATGGAAAGGTAGCTGGAGTTTGAGCCATTTACAAGTCCTGTGTGTCCCCTATCTTACCACTGTTCTGAGTACTCTTCTTGGATCCTATTGTATGTGATTTAGAGGGCAAATATAAGACTGAATGGATGAGTAGTTGTAGAGAGCAATATTGATTGGCACGCGTGTTTAGTTCCAGTTCATTCGAAACTTCAATTTATTTCCAAGTTCTTAATGTTTTTATGCATTAAAGATCTAGAGAAAGTTATTTTGAATGGGCAGCTGTCTTCTGAGATTTAGTTGAGCTGTCACATACATGCTTGTGGGAGAGCTTGACATGCAGAAAGCAAAAAGAAAATATTCAAAGCAAAAGGCTGGGTGCAAATCTGCAGGTTAGTTGAAAATCCTACCGCTTTTACAAATTCTTAGCTAATCCTTCTCAGGTTTAAAAAAATCAACAGTTGCTTTTCTCACAGCTACTCTGTCACCTTTTTCAATCTTCAGGCACTTGAAATACATCATTAAATAACATCAAACTGGCTTCTTTGGACTAGGAACCTTGCTTTCTTCATGCTGAATTCAAGGAGTAAGAAAAACAAGGACAAACACACACACACATAAGACCTATTTATAAGCAGGTAAATATGAAATAATGAGTAACTACGAAAATAAAACAAATTGTGATCCTGGAGTTCTGATAGTTTGAGGGCATGTCTGTAGGGTCCATGTTAGATGGAAACCTGGGTGTAGGCAGGAGAGCCGCTCTGTGCTTCCTGGGTAGGACCCGCAGGGAAAGGCAGCAAAGTGAGCCCCGTAGCAGTTGGACTCCTGCATTGGGATAGGAAGGCTCAGCCCAGACAACCGCAAAGGAAGCAAAATCCACTCTTGTCACTCTCTGCAACATTTATAGCCAAAACCTACGCAATGCCCTTATCCTTGAGGCATTCTGAAAGTCATTTTAATGATTCATTTTCTTTTCCACAAATAAAAAATAAGTAAAATATTTTATCACCTTTTGGGTGGACTTGAGGTCTTTCTATTCATTTCATCACTTTCTGGGTCTTACAAAATTGTTTTCACCTCTCGGTTTTTATAACTCAAGGAGGGGAATCCTGTTTTTCTCATTCCTTACAGGAAGGCATTGTTCTTAGTCTATTTTTTGTTTTGGTCCTATATCCACAGCCTATTTTTGTTGTTGTTGGGGGTGGGTGACAGGGGCATAGGAAATGGGGGACTCAAGAAATTTTATGTTTGCAGTAACACACTGATCAGAGAGAAAGGGTTTGAAGAAGAGAAAACATTCTTTTCAGTGCTCTCTCCACTCTTCAGAGTGATGAGAACATTGGAGCCATTGGGGTGAGGAAGAAGTGGCTGCGCTATATTCCACACTGAAATTTGCTCTGTGGTTTTATTTCTGGGAACCACAATAAAAACCAACGATCTGTGTGAGAACCCAGTATTGCGATTACCACACTCCATAGTGGTAATCATAGTGTGGATCACGTGTCTTCAGCCCACAGGCCCACTTTCCCATACTCTTTGCCCTTTTTGCTTATTCTGGCCTCATTTTCTAGGTGTGCTTGCTTTAAGGTGTCAGTAGCAGGGTGTTCACTCAGGCTAGTCATCACAAGCCACAAAAGCTGCTCAGCCATGTGTGGTTTGGAATCACCAGATAGGTGATTCCAAGTCTGAGTTGATGTGGTTTGTGACTGTGTCACATTCGGTGCATAACCAGGTGATTTGGGATGTCTATTTTCTGTCCCCCTGGTCCCTCCACCATCAGCTCCAGCGAAGACCATGGAATTGAAAGGGTCCTCAAGGCCCTTTCCTTCAAAGATCCTGATCTCCAAGTGCAGAAATACATTTGGCACGATCACTTTGGTGGTTGCTCATCCACCCTCTACTTGAGTAATTCTGTTACAAGGTGCTCATTGCTCCTAGGCAGCCCATTCCTTGTTGCACATTTTGAAACTTGACCCCAGATGAGTCTCCTGCAGCTTTCTTGAAGTTATCTTCTGAGGTACTTTCTCCTCTCTGAGTACCTGCAAAGTTATCAGTTGAAGTTTCACTTTAAATTTTCTCCTCCTTCCACCAACATTTTCATTTCCCTGGGCAAACAGGGATAGTCTCTCAAATATTATAGGTAAGGTGGAACTTTTACATCTCTCATTATGCTGGATATGTGGTTCTATAGGCCTCCTAATTAGAAGTAAATGTTAAGCCCTGGCTGGTGGCACAGTGGATAAGGCGCCAGCCTGCAAACCCTAAGGTCTCTGGTTCAATTCCCCAGCCAGGGCAATATAACCAGGCTGCAAGCCAGGTCTCCAGCTGGGTCCATAGTTGGAGGCAGGTGAAAGGCAACCATACATTGATGTCTCTCTCCCTCTCTGCCTCTCTCCCTTCCCCTCTCTCTGAAAAATAATAAAATAAAATCTTAAAAAAAAAGTGAATGTTAAATTCCAAAGGTGATCAGACCTATGAAGAAGAATGCACACACATGTGCACACATATACCCATATATATGTATGATTTGGTGTTTTTAATTACTACAAAATTCATATAAACTAATTTCTCTCTAGCAATGTCTTGATTATTCTGTGCCTGTACCCTTTGAATAATTTTGAATGCATAACTTTATATTTAGTATTGTGTTGAATTCAGCTTGGCACTGTAATTTGCCAAGTTATTTTTATAGATCTTGATTCTGTTATGAAATAGAATAATTGTCTCTCCTGGCTTTGTGCCCTCATTAGGTTTCATTGGAACCTTCTTCATTCAAATAGTTGATAAAGATATTAAACAGCATAAATAAAGAGTTGTGCAGCATGCTACACAACTATTAGGGTTGAAGCCTATCTATTAAAAAGCATTATTTAATAGCTCATAATTTGCCATCATTCTGACAATGACAAAACATTTTATTTATTGCCTTGCCCACATCCAGGCCATAGATGGAATTCTACTGACTTAACAGCCTGGTAACAATGTCACAAAGGAAAGGGAGGTTTATCTATAGTTTACCTCAGTTTACCCATCTTTGACTCATCTCAATTACTTCTTTTCCGCTGGTCAAAACCTAACTGCTTACTAATCTGCACCTTCATGTATTAAACTTTAAAGAGATATTTATTTGTGAATCTTCAGTGTTTAGTATAGTATTCAATTGAGGGAACATGGTTCCTGCCTTCAAAAGTTTGTAGTCTAGTGAAAGAAAGGGATATATAATTATAATACCTTGTTGATAATATGCATGTATGTGTGTGTAATTATATTACTTTATAATAAGGGTATCTAGTTAAAGTTTGTCCACGAGGTCAGACAGCTGCCTGGTGGAGATATTGCAGATGAGTAGAATTTGAGCTGGGCCTTGTTGATTAAGGAGTTGATGAATAATTTTAGAAAAGATGCAAGAGCATCAGAGAAAGAAATAAAGCCTCTGTTGATCCAGACTCCAACCCAGCCTGTGCACCGGTCTAGGCCTGTGCACCGGTCCTCATTCCCAGACCAGTGCTTGCACTTGGTCATGTTAACTACACTTGATCCTTGAGCATTTTAGGGGTTGCAGAAGCTGGTCCCCCGTGCAGTTGAAAATTCATGTATCACTTTGACTCCCCCAGAACTTTACTAATAATAGCTATTGTTGACCAGAAGCCTTACTAATAACATAAATAGTTGATTAGCACACATTTTGTGTATGTATTATATCCTGTATTCTTACAATAAACGAAAGAAAATGTTAAGAAAATCATAAGAGAAAATACATGTACAGTATTTATTTTTAAAAAATTCACATATACATTGTCCCATGCTATTTAAAATCATTTGGTTCAAGAGCAACTAAACTGATACTTTAAAAAAGCATTTGAGTCACTTCCAAACTATGTCCTGTTTTTGGCTTTTGTGGGGCATACAGACTAATCCCATGTCTACAGGCAGTTGACAGGACCTGCCTGGTAGCCACCTACACCCTAGTATGACAGCTACCGCCATGTTTCTGTGGTGTTATGGCTCTGAAGATGTCACATGTAGTCAGTCATATAGGTTGCATATCTGGCAAACTTTAAAACTAGACTAGGCACCTATGCTTTAAACCAACAGTGACTTTCCTAAAAAGAGACCATCCCCATACACACATGCTCCGTCCTCATGCCCTAAGACATCCAACCATCCTTACTTTGGAATGTCTCATCTGCTTTCATTTTTTAGTTGAATTGCTTGGGAGGATTTGAAGTGCATCAGTTCAGCTGTGTTTGCATTTTCTAGAGCATGAAAAGTGGTGTTTCAGTTATTACACGAGGGGAGAGGAGGAACCAAATGTACAGCTTGGCGTTTTAGACTGCAGGTGGAACCGGCAGCGAGGGTGGTGAGAGAAATGGCCCACGAGCCTGTGAGCTGAGGCAGTCGGATTGGCCGGTGCCACCCCGAGAGGATAAGCCTGGGATGCCCAGATGACAGTTTTCTTTGAATGCATTTCCAACCACTCCCCATTTGGTGGGAAAAGCTTTTATTTTTCCACAGTTGGACCTCTCTTTCCATCAAATATGTAGCCAATTGGCTAAGAGAGTAACTCGAAAAGCTGGCTGGGATTCTGTTTTTAGCGTCCTGGTAGGGAAAAGAGGTGTATTTTAATTGGGTACCTTAGCTGTTCCTCCACCTGTCCATTTCCTCCTGTCTCTCATTCCCTGTCACCTTGCTTCTTTAGGAGCCAGTAGTCTTCTTATCTGCAAAATGGATTAAATGGCCAAGGGCAAAGAAACAGCTTATGCATTCATTGCCTTTTGGCTTGGAGGGCAGGCCTTTTGGAAGTCACCAGTAGAAAAGCTCTGCTGTGGGATCTGCAAGGGGTTGGGATAGACGCTAATGCTCTCTGAGCAAATCTCACACCTGCCGGACACTTCATTACACCTTCCCTGCAACCAGCACCTTCAGCAGATGCTGCACAGAGTTTGCGTACAAGACAAGACAGTGGCTTGGCTAAATCTTACCTCTAAGCAGTGTCAGTTTTTAACATTACCTGGTCCTGTCTCCTTCTTTCAAGGGTTTTTTTTTGCCACAGTTGAAAGTGAAAACAAACAAACAAAATAAAAAACTTAGAAGGGTACTAACATACATTGAGCACTTACCCTAGGCTAGGCATTGTGAAATATACTTTTTAGTTAATTCATAAAATTTTCACTGTGTCTTTTCATTTACTTCTCACCACAGCCCTGAAATTTAAATTTTCGTGTTCTGATTTATAGAGAGGAAACTGAGTCTCTAAGAAGTTAAGCAACTTGCTTAGGTTGATCAGTTCCTAAGAGTGGTGACCAGAGCTGAAGTTTAGGATCTGAACAAAGTTTTCCTGACTCCAGTCAAATTCAGGATACACCAAACCTTGAGGATAACTTGTGTTCCATTAGGGGCTAGCAATTTAAATACTTGGGCTGAGAAGCAATTAGACTTCCACCCATGGCCTTTTTATATAGACTGCTGCATGCAGACAATTGTTAATTGTTTTCTCCTTTATTGTCATCCAGTAATATTACAGCTTTATTGAAGTTGTAAAATACTATAATGAAGACAGCATTTTGTCACCACAGTGATCTAGAAGTCAATGCAAAATTAATTCAAAGTCAGTTTTGCATCATTTTACCCTCTCCTGCTTCTCCCAAATGAGATTCAACAATGCTACTTGTATGCCCTGTCCTTTGAGCAGGCGACAAACAAAAGTGACTGACGCTATGCGCTGTCGAGAGCCGGACAACTTCAGACAGACACTGGTAGCTAACTCACCTTGCTTTTGAAATTGTTTCCCCTGAAACTTGAGAAATATCTTTAATACCTCTTTCCTCGTCTTAATACATGGTAGCCATGATCTTCTCAGCCAAATGTCTGTTTTATGAGGTCCTGATTCAGTGGGCACTGCAGGAGCAGGTGTGTAATATGCTGCTGAACGAGTGAAAGTAGTAGGTTTCATGGTTCTCTGCTCTGGGTCATAACTCTTTGGTAATAGTGAAAATTCCAAACGTGGTGGTATACAGTCTTCTCTTTCTTAACAAATGGTGTATTCCTGCACGCACTCGAGCCAGTAGGTCTTGTCAATAAATCTGTCAGAGGCCAGGCCGGTCTGCACAAAGCACCCTCTACACCTGCCCAGATGGGCTGAAAGGCAACCCCGGCAGAGCTCAGTGGGATGGAAATTACTTTTCTTACCCAGCTCCAGAATAGAAGTGTGTATCTACCAGTTTTCATTCTTGCCTGCCACAGTGGTCCGGAGATTACTTTGTTTCTTCATTAGCCGCTTTGTAAATGTCCAAGTTTGGGGGCAAGGAAAGAGAGTTCCAGCTGAACCCAGTGATTTCAGAATCACGGTTGAGTGACTGACTAGAGAGCACGGCATGCTGGGAGGCCTGCTTTCTTTTCCCACAGTGATGCTTAAGGGTTGTTGTTCGAGAAGAATCTAGGGGGAAGGTTATACATCTCATTACCAGACTAGGGATCAGAAAGCCCCAATTTCTCCTGGCGTAGTTATGGGTCTTCAATGGTGATTAGAAAGCACTGCAATTATGCAGATGACTTTCAAAGGCAACACAAGATATTTTACCTCTCAAATTAATCTCAATAACTCTCAGCAACTAGCTGACAGTGCTGATAACTATTGTAAAATCTGGGGCTTTTGTGTTGGTGAATTGCTCATGCAGCACAGAGAGCTGTGTAACTTATTATAAGGATATTTTATATTTCTGACAGGGGTGATTAACCAAAACAGGCTGTATTGCTCAGATCAGCACATATGCCACAGATACAGCTTCTCCCCCCGGATTTCTAACTGGGATATATTACTGTTTACTGTGCTGGTGAGTGGGGAAAAGGTCATTTTGATTTGTTCTTTTTAAAACTGAGCCTTGTAAATATGGAGGAGTTAATCAGTTCACAGAGAGCTGCTGTTAATTCATAATTTACAGCCTCTTTTTGGAAATGCCTCTTGCCATGAATGTCACTGTAAGCCAAGTCACAATTTTCTCAGAATTCTCTGTCCTGAAATGGTTATGTTCAGTCTGTCCAGGGAAGGTTTATTTGTTGCTTTGCATATTATCTGTATTCACTCAATTTACAACCGGTAACATACTTAATTCAGGAGTTCTTCCTGTTAGATTAGATAATTCCCCAAACTGGTAAGAAATCTTCCAACCTCAGTTGAAACAAAGACATATCTTCAGTAGAACTGTTCTACATAATTGTATCACTTTTGTTTATTTTCCTTAACCATAAGAAAAGGAAATACTAGAGTTGGAGAGTGTGTCCCACTGTAACTGGTAGGAAGGTGGGATCTGGTCTGCCTAATTTTTTTTTAAAGATTTTATTTATTATTTCCAGAGAGAGAGAAAGGGAGAGAAGCAGAGAGGGAGAGAAACATCAATGTATGGTTGCCTTTCACCTGCCTCCAGCCACAGACCTGGCTGGAGACCTGGCTTGTAACCTGGTTATGTGCCCTGGCTGGGAATCAAACCAGAAACCATTGGGTTCACAGGCTGGCTCCTTATCCACTGTGCCACCAGCCAGGGCTGGTCTGCCCAATTTTTCTCTGGAAGATTTAATCAGTTTTGCTGTCAAAGAAGAGAAATGCTGTAGCTTCAAGAAAGACACTTTGCTCAATAAACATGGTTCAGGTGATAGTAGACCTTGTGTGAAAAAGTGAGTGGAAGACATTTTTATGATTGGAATACAAAAAGACAGATTTACGAAGGGCTCTGCTGGGCTCCCCCCAAAACTTCCTGACTCAGCGTGCAGTGCAGAAACCGGTACAATATTATATGCTATTATACAAGTGAAACCAGCAGATTTAATGATTCTCTGCTTCAAGGTCATAATTCTTGGGTATCGGTGGGCATTCCAAACCTGCAGCACCTCTTTATCTTCCCAAGGTATACATGCCCCTTTCTTTAGGTGTTTTTTTTGTTTGTTTATGGTTGTTGGTGGTGGGTTGGTAGTGGTTCTTTTAAGGTTTCCTTCCTTCTTTCCTTCCTTCCATCCATCCTTCTATCCCTTAAACTCTGCCTCCAAAAGGAGACTAAAGTGAGGGGGAAAAAGGGATAAGCAAGTGATGAAGCATGAATGAGTTGGAGAAAAGTATTAACTAGATGCTTTTCTAATTGGAAGTTCTGTAAGATTTATTTGTTGGCAGAAGGCTGAACCCTGCCACACGCCCCGGTGTGCTCTCTGCTGCTCTGAGCGCACCCAGCTGTGCTTGCAGGGCTTTGGTCCCTCCCCGCCATCCGCCATCCGAGCCCTTGCATCCTGTGTGGACCTGCTTAGGGCACCGGACCAGCTCCGCCCCAGGCACAGGCAGAGGACTGGAGGGTGTCCCAGACTGGGAGCTTAAAGGACTTTAAATGAAGTTTGTTTTCCGAGTCCTCATTGCCCAAATTCCCCACCCTCCTCCCCCAACCCTGTCCTTTACTGAAGAAAAGTTGACCAAAACAACCAACCAAACAAAAAAACCCACAAAAACACCTAGAAACAATTGTGTTAAGGCGTACAGATGGTAATACGATTGATATACATAAACATTGTGAAATGGTCATCACAATGAAGTTTGAACACCTCTGTCACTTTACGGTTACCTTTATCTTGTGACAAGGACACTTGAAATCTGCTCTTTTAGGGAATTTCCAGTGTCGAATACAGTTTTATTAACTAGAGTCATCATACTGTCCATCAGATCCCCAGAGCTTATTTATTTTACAACTAAAAGTGTGTGTCCTTTGACCAGCATCTCTCTATTCCCCTATCCCCTAGCCCCTGGCAAGCACTGTTATGCTCTCTGGTTCTGTGATTTTAAATTTTTTAGAATCTACGTGTACATGAGATCATACTGTCTTTGTCTTTGCCTGGCTTACTTCGCTTAGCATAATGCCCTGAAGACCCATTCATGCTGTCTTAAATGGCAGGATATCTTTCTTTTTTATGGCTGAATAATATTCTACCCATATGAACTAAAAAAATATGTATGTGACACTTTTTTATTCATTCAACTGGATTGTTTCCATATCTTGGCTCTTGTGAATAATGCTGCAGTGAATATGGGAGTGCATTTATCTTTTGGAGATAGTGATTTCATTTCCTTAAAATTTATACCCAGAAGTAAGATTGCTGAATCATATGGGAATTCTATGGTTAATTTTTTTAAATTTAACTTTATTCGCTTTTGTATTACATCCATCCCCTTTTCACTCTCCTCTGTCCCCTTATGGTTAATTTTTTTTTTTTTTTTTTTGAAATTTGAAGATTTATTTTCTGCATTTGAATCTCTTTTTTTTTTTTTTAAATGTTATTGTTGTTGTATTACATCCATCCCCCTTTTGCTCCCCTCTGTCCCCCCACCCACCCACCCATTCCCCCCAAAGTCAATCCCACCTGTTGTCCATGATGGTTAAATTTTTTAACTTAAAAATAAAGATTTTATTTAGTTACTTTTAGAGAAGGGAACAGGAAGAAGAAAGAGAGTGAGAGAAACATTGATGTGCAAGAGAAGCATCAATTGGTTGCTTCTTACATGTCCCCAACTGGGGACTTGGCCTGCAACATAAGCATGTGCCCCGACCCAGAATCAACCCATCCACTGATTGTTAGCAAGTCCTTCCACGCTTCCTCTTCCTAGTCAGTAAGGAGGCAGCGTGATGTTGAACCGGGGTACAACACTAGGACTACTAACCTGGAATTCTGCCACTTATTTGCAAGGTGCCCTTGGCAAAGCCCTTTATTTCTATGGATCACAGTTTCCTCATCTGTAAAATAAGATTAATAATATAGTGTCTCCCTTCTCTACCTCTCTGTGTAGCTATAAGAATCAAAGTATATGTAAAGGCACTTTATGTAATTTAAGCACTCTTTATTTTTCAGGTTTTGTTCTTGCATAATAAGGTATTATTATGAATTATCATTATCACTGATTGTACCATATAGCACATGTTTTAATTGTGAATCACACTCTGCCCTGAACTCCTTACTGTCATCTGACATGTTATAGCTAGCCTAACCAGGCCTTTAGGTTAAGGATTTTTGCTATGTTTAAAACATAACTCCATCCTACGCAAAAATATGTTTACTGATACTTCACCAAGGGCAAAGGAAATAAAAGAATGAATCAACAAATGGGACTATATCAAATTGAAAAGTTTCTGTTCAGCTAAAGAAAATATCAGCAAAATTCAAAGGGAACCAACTGTATGGGAAAACATCATTGCCAATGATACCTCAGACAAGGGTCTGATCTCCAAAATATATAAAGAACTAATGCGACTCAACACCAGGGAGACAGACAGCCCAATTAAAAAATGGGCAAAGGGCCCAGAGGTATATGAAAGAATGCTCAACATCACTAGTCATCAGAGAGATGCAAATTAAGACCACAATAAGATACCACCTCACCCCTGTCAGAATGGCAATCATCAACAAATCAACAAACAACAAGTGTTGGCGAGGATGCGGGGCAAAGGGAACCCTCATACACTGTTGGTGGGAATGTAGGCTGGTGCCAGCCACTGTGGAAAACAGTATGGGGTTTCCTTAAAAAACTAAAAATGGAACTGCCTTTTGATCCAGCCATTCCACTACTTGGACTATACCCAAAGAATCCTGAAACACCAATTCATAAGAACCTATGCACACCTATGTTCATAGCGGCACTATTTACAATAGCCAAGTACTGGAAACAGCCTAAGTGCCCATCAATGG